>VMBQ01002385.1:162657-167657 GCA_007657795.1 Dreissena rostriformis
TGGCGGGACATAGTTTTTCTAAAAATGAAAAAATATATGTGTTCATAATACAAATCCCAGACTTACCAACTCTGAGCACGTTGCACTTTAATAAAATATATACTGTAACATAGTAAGAATTTAATCAATACGAGTCTATTTTCTGGGTTATTAGTTAAAATAGAATCACCTTCAATAAATATTCTCGGTCATTTAAATAAAGCAATATAGGGCTAATATTGGAGAACTAACAAATAAACCCAACACCGTTGGTAAGAGTATTGACTATTGACCTTCATTATCAGTACAAAAATATGTGCTTTAAATATTGAAGACTATGTTCGCAATGAAATGCCTTTAAAGTGCAAAACTTAACGGTACAGTCTATTGTTGAGAGAAAACATATTAATACCAATTAATACATTTTGATTTGACGTGTAAAACTGGTACTTAAACTGTAAGTGGTAAAACTCCTTGGCAGTTAACTCTTATTATAAGAGTAAATCATACATATCTCCATTTCAAGTTATTTGTTCTGTGTCATAGAATACTTGTTATATTTAAGCCATGTTACATTACTCTCGCACTTATAATATTGTGTTTGGCTATTCATGTTCAACCGTAAAACAAATTTGGTTTTTAAAATGAAGAACACAACGTCACACTCTATAACAAAAAGGCCTCCTGAAAGAAGCGTACTTGCGGATATATTTCTTTTGTGATTTTCGTCTCAGCACTTTTCGACTGTCTATTTACAGAAACTGGGGCATTTTGTACGTGACTCATTTTCACAAGAAAGTTATTTAAGCATTGCGAAACAGCTTCATATTGAAAAACAAATCACTTACCAAAAAACACCGGATGGACGCACTTGCACACAACTCAACGTACTTGACGCATACTTAACGCCAGACTGAACCATAATGTGCGGAGAAGTTCTATGTCAAATATTGAGTTAAATACTACGAACATACATTATAATACATTATGTTTGGCCTTCAACCACAAAATATTTGTGTTTACCGGTCCAAGACGGACATACCAATTTTAATCATTTTATTGCAAAAAATACTAATAATGCTAAAAATAAAATAATTCAATACTGTGATATTCATGACATAAAAATATAATTTTGGTATATATAATTACAATAAGTATTTCCGACAATGCATATATTTATATCGATATTTTGTTGAATACTTTCTTATTTTTCTCCTAATCTGATTTATATATCATGTCAAACAAAGTGTGCGTGTAGACAAAACCAGGAAATAAATTATGAAACCCCGTTATTTGTATACTCTACTACTTAATGTTTCTTTGTTTGGCCTTTGAGATTTGGTGCGCGCATTATCTATATTAAGGCTGTTTTGTAGTTCCGGCTATAGTGTTGTGTGTATATTAAATACAGTATTAACATGGATGACGCAAGAATGAAGAATAGCGTGGTTCTTTGCATTATTTATTGGAGTCTTGTTGCTTTGGTCTCGACTTAATAAGTTATGTTGTCTTACGTTAATGCTTGAACATATGCAGCACCATGCTTTTAATAACAAACCACTGTTGATAATATACAATTAGATAAACGTCTGATTTCTCCTGTACAAAGCGAAAGCTAGCTTTAATAAGTGATTTTGTTTAGACATCACATTTCAATGTTTACACGTAGCAGTACAAATGCTCATATGTGTTTGTAGACCCTTTATTTTAAATATAAGAAAGTTAGTGCACCGTACATGATGTATAACCATAGAGAACTTACAGGTAAGAAATGTATAATAGTGCGAAAGAAGATAATTGTGAGTGTAAAAATACAATTAATTTGAATACATATTTCATTGAAATATTGAAATCTGACTATGAAATTGTTCACAAAACAATTAACAACATATGTTAAGTGCAGATTTTCAGAGAAAACACAATAGAAAANAATTATAAAACCATTGAGATGTGTAATACAAATCGTGTGTTGGTAAGATCAAATGAACAATATTTGGACAACACATAGTCTGGGATAAAAATACGGAATTATTATCGGAGTTTGATAAATACTACTACTGACTCAGTAATGACATGTAACGTCACAACATAAAATACGTGCAATGTTCCTTCAATCAGTAAATGCTGTAGCTGTGAATGTAAATAATTAAATTGATTTTCCTTCTTGATCATAATATGCAATATCCAAGTCCAAAACGAACTGAATTATGCCTTTTTTATCGATATAAAAGTAATGCTATCTTAATTTACCCGCATTTCCGTCAGAATATACTATATCCCAGATTAATGCTTTTTAACGACTTTTCATCTTCTCCTTGGAATTGTCTATAAAAAAAGACGAAAATGTAATAATCTTTAAGAATATTTTTCTAAATTTAACTTACCAACCAAGTAGGAGTATCATGATTGCAATCAGTGTCGTTAGTATGCTATTAATATATCTATCCTTTTGATAATATTAACGAAAGTAAAAGTACGCACAATGCAAGAGAAGGATATTTTATTGTATACATTGTTTCTTCTATATGTATGTGGATTTGACTTCTTACCGTAATTGATAAGAATTAATTCTGTTTCTGATGTTTTACTACTTCAAACCACAGTCACTTTACTCGTATATAAATGTAGCTTCTGCAACATTTTCATAGACGACAAACGTATTTCCCGTATACAAAATATTTTCATATTATATACAAAACTAATTTCGATAAATTCTGAAACATTGAGGCTTTTCGAGATTTTTTAGAAATATACTTGAAAAACTTGTCAGGCATGCTTGTCATGTCATTGAGCTAATCAGACAATTTTTTTTTTAATATTTAACCCGAACTTACATGTTCTAATTTAAAGGTCAACGTTTACATATTGGAATGATATAGTGTAAGTGGCCAAATAAGGGCGAACGAAAGCTATTTCGTACGTTACTCAGCATGTAGCATATACTATTAAATAAACTAAATATGCTTACATGTGAAGACAACACATCTCTTGTACAAGCAATGCCCCTAGCCCAAAGGCCAAGGTTTCATTGAATGAGTTTATCGTCAACCATGGGCATCCTGAAGCTTACCCAGATAGTTATTTCGATGTGTAACAAGCATTCTACGATAACTTCAACACCTTGTCAGTATGTGTATGTTGTATATTTTCCCATGGCCCTGTTCGATTTTTCAATATGGCATTTAACAGAATATTACAATACGCTTTTTTAAACCTCAATCTAAATACGAACCTTAACGTACATACTATAAAGGAAATAACTGTTTGTTTTCATGCGTGACTTTAACATTAAGGTAATAGTTGGATCAATATCCTTTCTGTTAGGAAAATACCGTGAATAGAACTGTTAAGTTTCGATATTATGTTTATACATAAATTATTGCATGACAAGCAAGATGAAAAATTAACGACAATGCATTTGTTGTCAGTTTGGGTACGCAACATATACAAGTTGGTATGTTTTCTTTATGTTGTGCTTATTTGATGACCTACTTTTTCCAGTATGCAATGTATAAATTTAATCTTTGTTATATTTAAAGCCTCGTCGGATGAATAGTGTTCATGTTCGCCACTGCTTACTGTCATCTATAAGCAGCCATAATAATGATATATGATTAATAAATAAAGTCGCCTCTCCGAATGCATATTTCAATTAATAAAACATTAAAAAAAACACACAAACCACCATCCACGAAATAAGTTATGAACTACCCAGCCACTGATATGCAACTACAATGATGAGCGTTCGGACAGACAATGACCTTACATCATTTCCACAAGGAAGTGGCTTTCACACAAATATCATGTATTTGTACAAACAGTTGCATATTTCTTATAACAGATAAATCATGATAACAGTCATACGGCTTGGGCAATGGCCCTCCATAATAAATCGCATTCGTAGTTTGAATCTGAATATCTTAAATATATCTAAAGATATCGCGTTGTTGCATGAAACCTTTAACCGGAATGTTCAATGATACTATGTGTGCTATTGAGATTGAGTTATCTTTTTACAAATATTCATACGGTGATATGCTTATGAAACAGTAAATTAATATTGTTTATATCGTGTTCAGATAAACTTTATATAATCTGTTATGTTCAGTGTAACTATGTTGCGATTATAAAAGCCGTCATCAAAGATGACGATAAAGGTTCTACTTCAGAATAACATCACTGACATAGGCATAGACATGTTAATGTACAGGCAATCGTAGTCATCGTAGGAAACCAAAGTATGTTTTACGTTCTCACTACATAAAGCTGACATCACTATGGCGTATGTTCCCTGTGCTTATCACAACGTTTTTCTTCGAAACGTTCTTAAGTCAAGAATCACAATGTCCCGGATAATACATTAATATGTTATCCGCGATTCAGTACAGTAGACAAATAATTTACTACTACTGCTCCTTCGTCTATTTAATAAGCACCGCCACCAAGCAATACAACCACCACCACCTCAACAGCAACACAAACAATATACTAGTTCATTGAAGAAAAAAAACATCAAATACTACCAAAGAACTTTTAAATATGTAATCGGATTATGTTAATGTGTCAAATAACAATCAAAACCATACAGAAGCGAATAAACATGCTTAGCATCGCGCAAAACATTCATGAACATGTCTTATATTGTTATCGTGTTTATCAGACATATACTTTTACACTTTCTTTAAACAGTGGTAAAACACATTGAATGCAATTCTAAACTAGAATCATTATAATACGTCTTTGGTCCGCAAACTGCCACAAGAGTCCGACACACTTATAAAGTCATTGAAAGCATTTTGCATCAACCGCGACACTTAAGAGTCAACATAACATTCAAAAGAATAATGTTTGCAGTCATACACGAGTTTTTAATTGAAAAAAAAGTATTGAGTGTTTTAGCCTAAAAAGGCGAAACAATTGAGAAGCCCATTATGTAAACAATTATACGAACTTTACGATGACATAGGTTGGCACACTTTATGAGGCGAGACTACTTATTTTTGAAACACTCTTTCGAGATG
>VMBQ01002385.1:170157-174823 GCA_007657795.1 Dreissena rostriformis
TCAAAATCAATCAGATACGCATTAGGATGCCCTTTTGCACGTCCACCATTCGTGAACATGTATTTAAGTTTGGTTTTTGAAATTTGACACTATTTTGTAATTGCTAGGTAATTTGAATTTTTATTTAAACAGTCAGTGGAACGCATTGAAGGCAGTTTACAACAATTATCATTCAAACACTCGATTGGTCGTCCGCAAAAAGGCCAATATAGTTCGACCCACTTATAGAGTAATTAACCGACTTTTGGAGCAAGTATTTCGCAAATGACCAAATGTGAAACTTAACAGTTAGCGTTTTACGCAAATGTGCGTATTCAGGTTTTGTTTAAGGGCCGCGGAACCAACTATTATTAAGATTTGAGCCTAAAACAGAAACACTTGAGAAGCCCCGTATGTGAACAATTATACGAACTTGTATGACTCTGTATTAGGCACGACTATAAAAACATTAAACTGAAACACTTTTGACGCTCTTGAAGGTATTGGTAGTATATTGTTTTTCTACAAATAAAAATATATGTTTTCGGAAAACCAATCCCAGACTTTCCAACTCAACACTCGTTGCACTGTAATATAATATATACTGTAACAAAGAAAGGATTGAATCAATACGAGTCGATTTTCTGGGTTATTAGTTAAAATAGAATCACCTTCAATACATATTCACGGTCATTTTAATAAAGAAATATAATGCTTATATTGGCGAACTAACTTTTAAATCCAACACCGTTGGTAATAGTATTGACTATTGACCTCCATTATCAGTACACACATATTTGTTTTAAATATTGAATACTATGTTCGCGAGGAAATGCCTTTCAAGTGCAAAACTTAACGTTACAGTCTATTGTTGAGATACACAATAATACTACCAATTAATACATTTTGATTTGACGTGTAAAACTGGTACTAAAACTGTTAGTGGTAAAACTACTTGGCACTTAACTCTTATTATAAGCGTAAATCATACATATCAGCATTTCACTATATTTAAGTCATGTAGCATTACTAGCTCTTTCAATATTTTGTTTGGCTAATCATGTCCAACCGTATAACAAATTTCATTTTTAAAATGAAGAACACACACAAAGTCAAACTCTTAAACAAAAAAGCCTCCTGAAAGAAGCGTACTTGCGGATATATTTCTATTGTGATTTTTGCCTCAACACATTTTGACTGTCTGTTTACAGAAACTGGGGGATTTTGTACGTGACACATGTTCACAAGCAAGTTATTCAAGCCTTGCGAAACAGCTTCATATTGCAAAACAAAACACTTACCAAATACCACCGAATGGACGCACTTGTACACAGCTTAACGTACTTGACGCATACTTAACGCCAGACTGAACCATAATGTGCGGAGTAGTTCTATGTCAAAATATGGAGTTAAACACTACATAAATACATTTTAATACATTATTTTTGGCCTTCAACCACAAAATATTTGTGTTTACCGTTCCAAGGCGGACATACCAATTTTAATCATTTAATTGCAAAAAAGGCATAAAAAGGTATCCACTGAAATAGTTTCTTGATATAATTGTATTCCTTATTTTGCAAAAACCCTCCGTAGGATTATTAAGAAACAATATTCAGATTCCAGAGAAAAAGGTAGATCGGTAAAATATTAATGAAAACAATGAAAATAATATTAATAATGCTAAAAATAAAATAATTTAAAACTGTGATATTCATGACATAACAATGTTATTTTGTTATATATAATTACAATAAGTATTAACGGCCATGCATCTATTTATTGAGAATTTGTTGAATTCTATTTTTTTTCTAATTTGTTTTATATATCATGTCAAACAAAGTTTGCTTGTACACGAAACCAGGAAATAAATTATGAAACCCCGTTATTTGTATACTCTACTACTTAATGTTTCTTTGTTTGGCCTTTGAGATTTGGTGCGCGCATTATCTATGTTAAGGCTGTTTTGTAGTTTCGGCTATAGTGGTGTGTGTATATAAAACACAATATTGCCACGGATGACGCAAGAATGAAGAATATCGTGGTTCTTTGCATTATTTATTGAAGTCTTGTTGCTTTGGTCTCGACTGAACCAGTTATGTTGTCTTACTTAAATGCTTGAACATATGCAGCACCATTCTTTAAATAACACAACACTGTTGCTAATATACTATTAGATATACGTCTGATTTCTCCTGTACAAAGGTTAAAGCTAGCTTTAATAAGTGAATTTGTTTAGACATCACATTTCGATGTTTAAACGTAGAAGTACCAATGCGCATATGTGTTTGTAGACCCTTTATTTGAAATATAAGAAAGTTAATGCACCGTACATGATGTATAACCATTGAGAACTAACAGGTAAGCTACATGTATGTATAATAGTGCGAAAGAAGAGAATTGTGAGTGTCAACATACAATTAGTTTGAATACGTTTTTCATTGAATTGTTGAAATCTTACTATGAAATAGTTCACAAAACAATAAACAACAAAGATATCATACAAGTATGTTTAGTGCAGATTTTCAGAGAAAAACTAAATAGAAAATGCGTACAAGGCAGTTTATAATTAAAATGGAGATGTGCAACAAGCTATTTACGACAGTTAACTTTACCAACGAAACGCTTTATTATGGTCATTCTGGTTGAAAATGCACTTCTTCTTTTGTTTAAACACACAGTGTATAATACCAATCGATTATACCATAGCTCACTATGAAATAATCGAGACAACGTTGCCTTATGATACGTTAACTTTGTCTGATCTGGTACTAATTGTTGCTTATAGATATATCCTTAAACTCTAAATCCGAGGGCATATGTAAGACATGTTTCGATACAATGATGCTGATGCTGATTATGAGTATGATGCTGATCCTAATTATAATAAATTTGTAGGTGGGTATTTTCGGAGAAAAATACTTATCATTTTGCACAAAATGTATACAAAAAGCCGTAACCTTTTCCACGCGCGTGTTTTCTTCATGTAGAATAAACATATTCTTAAATGTACAATGGTCACGAATTATATCGTGCGAATATCTACTTTAAAGTGGTTGCCACTACTGAAACCGGAACCACACTTTCTTTCGCAATGTAAGCTGATGCTAATGGACTTTGAAAGAAACAAAAACCGATTTTCCCAGGATCAAAAGGACTCTGTGTATGTTGTAACCACATAACACCAGTAAGAACCATATCTCGAAATACAACGTTAAGTTCCAATTAATGTTTTGACATTCACTTAAAGCTTTTGATGAAGTTGTTATACCACTTAACGTCAAGATGTATTCTAACATGTTCTTAAGCGGTAATTATACTTTTGAGTCGGAATTTGTTTTCCTCTTTAGTACTTTGAAATGTCACCGACTAGGAGCGAGTTGTCCAAAATGTATACCAACAGTAATTGACAAGCACGGAAATGAGCAATACATATGTTAAAAGTCAACTGATACTTATTTCTGAAAAATTCTAAAATCGAGACAATCAAGGACATGTATTATCAAAAATCCTATGACATATTTAAGAAACGACTGAAATTTTAGCCTTCAAACATTATCTATTTTAACATATCATATTTTTTATCATTATGTTCGATAAATAAAGGTCTTGCGAACGATTGATATCAACCTTATTCCTACAACACCTCACTGAGAGCACCGCATTAGATTAAGGATATTTTTTTATTTAACGCTGTAATGTGCAGAACTAAGGATTCGAAAACAAATTTCATATCTATTAAAAATCATATTAAATAAAAATGATGTACTTTCTATTAGTATTTATGCGATTAGTCTCAGTTGATTGATGAAATAAGATGCATAATCGAGATACACTTATGAAAGTCGATACAACGGGGATAACCTCCCTTGTCAGCTTTAGAGGAGACATGCAATCTTCATTTCGTATTCCATTACATTTTTGTATTCAGCAAAATCGCGGTTAAATGCACATTTGCTTTGTTAAAAACAATCTGTTCAAACAACGCTCTTTATTTGAATCTAACTTGGCACTGATATATTGAAGTTTCACAATTACTTATTTGAACGCGACTTGTTGACATTTAGGCAAGATGATTATTTAACAACGTGTCAGGGATTTTCATCAATGCATAGCTTGTCATCGAACATTTTAAATTTCAATTTCGAAAAAATAAGTTCATTTCTAACATAGCGTTTTGCTGAAGACCAAATGGTCAAGAGGAAGCGCGATATTGTTCGTTTGTTTTCAATTTTATGTCCGTTAAAATGAGTTGTTTACCATATCTTCCTTTGCAAATCTTAGGATTTATCGCTAAATACAGATCCGAATAAGTTCTTCGTAGCTATTTGGCAATATTCCTGATCAAACGATCATAAAGTTTAATTTTGAAAGTACTTACTCTGCAACTCCTTCAGGATGACAGAAAACTGGCACAGGCTTGAGAACGCATACCATAATATCAGTAAATTAGCTGCGATGTTAGTACCTTTACGCAACTAATGCAATATTGAACCTGTTGACATGACGTGATAAATCGGTTAAGTGAGGAAATTGCGAAGAAGGTCACACAAATAAAGTATCTTCAAAATTTATGTAAATATTCGAGCCGTTTTGAAATGAAATAGAAACAACATACTCATAAAGAAACCAACCAGCCGAATGATCGGCCCCATTAGCATATAGCGCAATAGGCGGTAATGATTTC
>VMBQ01002386.1:7180-135838 GCA_007657795.1 Dreissena rostriformis
GTTGAAAAACATGGCCGCCGGGGGGGGGGGCAGTTGTCCTTATATGGCTATAGTGAAAACTTGTTGACGCTATATAATAGCCACATTTATTGGCAAATCTTCATGAAACTTGGTCAGAACATTTGTCCCAATGAAATCTTGGCAGAGATTGAAACTGGGTCATATGAGCTCAAAAACTAGGTCACTAGGTCAAATATAAAAAAAACATGTTAAAAGTCACTTTTTTGGTCCAATCTTCATGAATCAGCTTGCATTTTTTCAGAATAGTCTAGTTCCTTATGCTCTCAGGTGAGCGCCTTAGGGCCTGATGGCCCTCTTGTTTTTATAGGCATCGGCAATCAAACAACCATTTCTCCAATGTTTGTATCATGAAATATAATTTTAATATTGTTAAGCTACAACAGTGTCTCTTAGATATGACCTTCATCATGCGAAAATGGGTCTTGTGTCATAGGCGACTAATGTAGCTCCACACCAGCTTGCAAATTCATTGAGCCTGGTCAGAAGCTACCCTGTCCGCTTATGAGACCACAAAACCTTGCGTGACTTTATAGCAGGCTGGTCTGAAGCTACGATGGCCGCATATGTAATATATGATGCAGCTCATGTACCTTTTTATTCATGCATAATGCATTGTAGACCACAAGAACATGCCCATCATTCATCAACACATCTGTATGCAAAGGAACTGATTTCAACCAGCTCCGTCTTAACCCATTTGTGCCTAGTGGACTCTCCCATCCTTCTAAATTGGATCAATTTATTTCCAAAATTAGGGATGTCTAGTATAATTATTTCTATATTTAGAATATTTCTAACAGAAATTCCTTTAAGCAAACAGCGCAGACCCTGATCTCATCTGGGTCTACGCTGTTTGCCAAGGCCTTTTTTCTGGACGCTAGGCATAAATGGGTTAATGTCAGGTTACAATCTACAGAATCATGTAGTATCCTCTTGTTACATGTGCAGGTCACCTGATAGCTCCAATACTCGCCCATGCATTCTGCAATCACATGGGCTTTCCCGCCTTTAACGAGGTGTTCGCCTACGAAGACAAGAAAATCCGAAGAAAAATCATGGCCGCCTTTGTTGCAGGCCTGCTGCTATGGATGTACCTCCTGTTTCCACTTACCTCCCCATTCCTCTACTCTAATGATGTCTATCATTATTGATAAAACTGTTATTAGTCATTGCCTTATAGAAACTGCATTTAGATATTTGTTTCATAGCAATGCCATAATTATATGCATAATGATGTTCAGTGTCTGACTGCTCTTTAACAGTCGATTGAGCTAACAGCAATTACCTTTAAGGTGATGTTATTTAAGTTAATTTAATGATAACATTTCAAACTGTAAGTCTATTCTTAATATACTATTATATTTTCAAACAAAATAATTGTATTGATATGTAACCTTTAAAGGATGTTACTTTAATTATCCATAAGTTTTAAGCAATAAGCAGTTAGGACCAGGTCGTACAATATTTCTATGCATTTGTGTTTAATTTAACCCATTTATGCCAAGTGGACTCTCATCCTTCTAAATTGGATCAATTTATTTCCAAAATTAGGGATGTCTAGTATATTTATTTCTATATTTAGAATATTTCTTACAGATATTCCTTTAAGCAAACAGCGCAGACCCTGATGAGACGCCACATCATGCGGCGTCTCATCTGGGTCTACGCTGTTTGCCAAGGCCTTTTTTCTAGACGCTAGGCATAAATGTGTTTAAGGCTATGTTGATAGTGACATTTTTTCTTCATTCAAATAGTACTGGTTCTGATATTTTTATATTGCATAGTGATGTCTATGCCATAATTGTATATTGTATCCTGTTTGTTTAGTTGCATTTTCACAGTTTTTAACAGTATTTCAGGCATATCATGGCAGTGAGTGAATCAACTCACACTTTTCTTGGTTTACCAGTACCAAGTGTACATACTTGTGTGAGTAAATTACAAATGCCCTACTTCGATCCGAGTTAGGGGGAGAAATGTCATAGAAAGGATTTCATCACATGTGTGTTAATTGTCCTTTTCTGGGCAGGGAATGGAACCAGCTATATGGCCCGACACATAATTATTTGTAAAGTGATCTGTATCTTTATATTTTACGACCAGAGGCTATATATTATATGAGTTGTGTTCTGAGAAAACTGGGCATAATGCTTGTGCGTAAATTGTCATCCCAGATTAGCCTGTGCATTCCGCACAGGCTAATCAGGGACGACAATTTCCGCTTTTATGGAATTTTTCGTTTAAATGATGTCTCTTCTTATCGAAAATCCAGTTTAGGCGGAAAGTGTCGTCCTGGATTAGCCTGTGCGCACTGCACAGGCTAATCTGGGATGACACTTTTCGCTCATGCATTATGCCCAGTTTTCTCAGAACACGACACATATTTGAAAAATGTATTTGTTGGATCACAGCATGGTACTGACTTGTCTGTGTTAGCCATTTAGAATCTTTGTTTCTCTCGAATTTATTATACCCCTTGCAACAAATTAATGATGGTATACTGAATTCACCCCAGGTGTCCTTCTGTCCGTAGAAAAACTTACTTGTATGACGATGTTCTTCTACGCTTTCCTGCCTTCAACAAGCAGACTTGCTTGGATTGTTCCTTACGATATATAGTTGTGCATGTGCAATTTTTATTGTAAATCCTAAATTCCTTTTTACAACTTAGAATTTCTTTAAGATTATTATTACAACTTGAAACATATTATTACATGCGTTGGGAAGTATTCATCGCTACTGTGACGATTGTAGGACAAAGGGCACCTGGACAATCGGCACCCGGTGTTTTTTTTGCTATCCTGGACAATCAGCACCCGGTATATTTGTCGACCCGGACAATCGGCACCTGATTAAATTGTTAACCCATACAAACGGCACCCGATTTAAGGCTATGAAACATTTAATGTTTTTTTTACCAATAGACATTTTACACCGTGTTGGACTTTATCGTACTGATAAGTCTTATCCGCTAATTGGTTTGAAAGAAAGAGATCGCTAATTGTCAAGGTTAATAATACTGAACAGATAACACATAATAGGAGTAATATCTCCATGTATTGTTTTGTTTTCAAATTATATCTACACTCTATCAAATTAGTTTGATAAAACAGTTTGTTGACAGGATTTATTAATCATCTCTTTTACAAAACCATTTAGCGGATTAAAAAAATTAGTCCAACAAGGTGCTGACGGGTTTTATCAATCGCCTATACTCAGGTGCCGTTTGTCCGGGTTTACACCTATATCGGGTTCCAATTGTCCGGGTCGACACATTTTCAGGATGTCGTTTGTCCAGGATTGCAAAAAAAAACACAGGGTGCCAATTGTCCGGGTGCCGTTTGTCCGGATACCTACTGTGACAATATTTAGTCACCGTCATATTCATACATGAATGTAAGGAGTAACATGATTTTTATAATAGGTCTTTTTTTCTTTACAAAGGTCCTCATTTGTTGTCAAATAATTGAAAACATTGAGAATCGTGTCATATAGAGTATAATGTATTGTAAATAAAATAATATGTACGAAGATGGCAGCCTGGGTTCACATTTTCAAAGCATCTTTGTGAAATCGTAACTTTTCTTAAGTTTTAATTTTAGATGCAATCTTCCATACAATATCCTTTGTTTTCTGCTTTAAAAAGTATAGATAAATTGATCACTTTTGCAATAATTACTTGTTCAAAACAGTATAATGTAAAATGAACTTTACATAAAATAGGCACACAGTTGAGGAATTTTATTAATTTAAGGAATTTCTTTTGTTTTTCCAAAGGGAGCTTTGTTAATACAGGCCCAGATTTTTTGTTGTGATAACATGTTGTTGCATATTTATAATCTGCTTTGGTATGTGTTTGCTTTGATTTGAATGCAACATTTCAATGTTTGTATACATTTTTTTGTTAAAAATATTTCTATTTGAAGATATTTTGTTAATCTTTAAAAAATTGAGATTTACACAGCCCAACTGTGTATAATTGCAGCAAACTCTAAAGTTATAATCTCCAAAAACAATAATTCTAATTGGCTTGATATTTTATGTATAAATAGTTACTGTCACAGTTTGAAATTCATATTACCAGAAAAGTGATATTAGGATGTGTCTACCTTTCATAACCATTCAGTTGTTATTTTTGCACTCACTTCTGTTTCGACTTTGACGGTTTTCACTTTTAACAAAGACTTACAAAGTGCTTATTAATAGTTATTTCAAAATTAGTGTTGGTATGTCTTGCTTAAATAGTTACTCAACCTGCAATTTATTTGATCTTTGTAGTCATTATACCTTTTAATGCCCCTGAAGGTGGGCATATAGTGATCACACTGTCCGTCTGTCTGTCCGTTTGTCTGTCCGTCTGAAATTTCGTCACACTTTGCGTTTAGGTTTTGCATTTAGGTTTTGCGTTAAGGTTTCGAAAAATGTGGAATTTTTTGCAATATCGATCATAGCAACTTGATTTTTGGCATGCATGTGTATCTCATGGAGCTGCACATTATGAGTGGTGAAAGGTCAAGGTCATCCTTCAAGGTCAAAGGTAAAAAAAATAAAAAATCAAAGCGGCGCAATCGCAATAGGGGGCATTGTGTTTCTGACAAACACATCTCTTGTTTAACATATCTAAGCCTTTTAGAATAATCTTTAAAATTCCCATTTACTTTATTATGCCCCCTGTAGGGTGGCATATAGCAGTTGAAAAGTCCGTCAGTCAGTCTGAAAACTTTAACATTGGTCACAACTTTTGCAATATTGAAGATAGCAACTTGATACTTGGCATGCATGTGTATCTCATGGAGCTGCACATTTTGAGTGTTGAAAGGTCAAGGTCATCTTTCAAGGTCAAAGGTCAAATATATGGCTTCAAAGCGGCGCAGAAGGGGGCATTGTGTTTCTGACAAACACATCTCTTCTTTTGGACTATTTTATATTGTTTAAGGGACATATCAACAGCTAATATGCTAATATATTTTCAAATAAATTGATTTTTTTTGTTTAAGTGTATATAAAATCGTTGCTTTACACATATGTGTAACTTTAATAAACCCTCTGTTTAGAAATTATTTTTATAAATGTAAAAAGTTGTCCTGTTAACACTTTTGGAATGTGTGGGAAATTGCTTTGTGGCATCGAAATTGTTATAAATAAGTACGGCTATTGGCATAGGCACTATTTATAATGGCACTGTAGTTTAGTTAGTTTAAAAACTGAAGTGTGCAATTTTTATGCCCCCGAAGGTGGGCATATAGTGATCGCACTGTCCGTCTGAAATTCTGTCACACTTTGCATTTAGGTTTCGAAAAATGTTGAAAAACACTTTGCGTTTAGGTTTAGAAAATGTGGAAAAAGGGGGCATATGTCATCCTATGGTGACAGGCCTTGTTTTATGTGTTGTTTGAATTCCGCAATTTGCATTGATGTATTTTTTTTATTTTTTTCATGATTTTAATATTATATCATTGTTATAACATAAATATTTGCAAGAAAAGATTAAATATGTAGTGTCTTAATAAAGCGTCTTATTATGGAAAATACCATGGATATGACCGTTTAATGTAGAAACACCTTTTGTCTCCGTTTAATTACTTTACATCTTGTACTTTTCTGTAAACGTTGAATACCTTTTTCTCAAGACTGTTTGAGTTAAATTAAAAAGTTCTGTCCCAATGCCTGCTCAAGTTCAAAAGGTGAAGGTCAACATTAAACAGATGGACTCAAATATCCATTTAATTTGTATTGTGTCTTATGGATCTTCAAAATTTCAATTAAAGGGACTTGTTCTCGTTTTGGAAAATTGACAAAATTGAAAAAAATAGTTTCAGATTTGTAAATTTTCGTTGTGGTTTTGATATTTGCGAGGAAACAGTAATACTGAACATTTTCCAAAAGTGCTTGCTGTGAAATTCAACTTTAATGTTAGCTTGGTAAATTACACAGTGTTCCGGTACTTACTCAATTGAATAAAGATGCATCCTTGTCAAGCACATTTGCAGAATTTGTACAATTTACCCATTTATGCCTAGTGTCTAGAAAAAAGGCCTTGGCAAACAGCGTAGACCCAGATGAGACTCCGCATGATGCGGCGTCTCATCAGGGTCTGCGCTGTTTGCTTAAAGGAATTTCTGTAAGAAATATTCTAAATATAGAAATAAATATACTAGACATCCCTAATTTTGGAAATAAATTGATCCAATTTAGAAGGATGGGAGAGTCCACTAGGCATAAATGGGTTAATATTAACCACATCGTTATTGGATAGATTTTAATTTGTTATGGTTGCATTTGTTTTTGAACTGATTGTGTTGGGTGGGGGGGTCCTTAAAAGTACAAAGTACATTATAGTATTTCATATATCTGTAAATATGAATGATACTAGTCAATGATGTGTTCGTTAAATGCAACTGTACATTTTTCAAGTTGCAATTATTTTATCATATGGTATTTTATAATTATTGCATTTGTTACATGTTGTTTAGTTACTCGCCCCTATACTTATAGTGTTTCACATGTATTACTAAATTGTTGGTAATCTTGATGTAAAGTTAGATTGCTTCTGTTTGTTTTTTATATTAAATTGAGCATTGCTTGAGATTGTGTAAACGGTTAACTATAACTTTAGAACAATTATGTGGCGTATTTACGTAATGCATTTTTAAATGTGAGAAGATTAACAATTGTTATGTCATAACTTTTTTATTGATATGGCACATGTATACATGAAGGGTCTACTTTCTTACATTTTCAAATTTATATACTTATTACGAGCAATCATGATTCATTTTGGCATTAATTAGGATTCTTGCAAAAAAAACTCATGATTGATATTATGTATTAGCTGTTGAAGTTGACAGATTCTCAAATATATTATTCCCATGTCTGGAATATTTACAATGTATACATATTAGCCCTCAAAAGTGTATTGTTCCTTGTTGAAAGAGACATATCCATAATATTTACCCTAAATATATTAAAGTGTTAAAGCAATGTATACTATTTCCTCTTTTCAAGAAGATATGTATCTGGTAATGTTGTATTGATGAAATACTTAGGAAAAGATGTATTCATGTTTTCAAACTTACACCCCCAAAAAGTCTGCATCCTTTACAATTTAACAACTCTCAGTCCAGTTTTTTAAAAATGCGCGAAGGGTTACTTCGTGTACTTTCATTCATAACGATTTAACCATTTCTACATATTTTCCGCGCTGGCAAAGTATCCCTGGAGACAACTTTTTATCAGGCAATCATTTAACCCATTTATGCCAAGTGGACTCCCATCCTTCTAAATTGGATCAATTTATTTCCAAAATTAGGGATGTCTAGTATATTTATTTCTATATTTAGAATATTTCTTACAGAAATTCTTTTAAGCAAACAGCGCAGACCCTGATGAGACGCTGCATCTTGCGGCGTCTCATCTGGGTCTACACTGTTTGCCAAGGCCTTTTTCTAGACGCTAGGCATAAATGGGTTAATACATAGGTTTTAAAAGGTATTATTATTTATAAAAATATAATACTGTATTAATGCCTCTTAGTTTGACTTTATTGATGTAACAGTATTATGTATTAGTCTGCTTGTTTGGTTTACCTTGTAGTGGATTGTTATTGAACTTTGCCTCACCTTTAAGGGCAGAGTGTTTTGTGATTACCAAAAAAGGTCAATTGCAATTAAAATGATTTCCTACTATATGCACACTAGAATGTTCGCTCCCTTTAAAGTTATCCCTTTATTTAAGTGTCCTATATTTCATTATAAATATTTACTCCTTTTTTATTGCAATTTTGTTTTCTCATATGAATTATAACATTAAGCATTTAATAAACTGTGAAATTTAAGCTGATGGTGTTATTTCATTTTCTGTTTACTCCTTTGAGCGCCAATTTTGTAACACAGAAGACTTTTTATGCCCCCTTCTTCGAAGAAGAGGGGCTATATTGTTTTTGGCCTGTCCGTCTGTCATTCTGTCTGTCCAAAACTTGAACTTTGGTTAAAGTTTTGTCATAACTTGCAATATTGAAGATAGCAACTTAATATTTGGCATGCATGTGTATCTCATGGAGCTGCATATTTTGCGTGGTGAAAGGTCAAGGTCATCCTTCAAGGTCAAAGGTCAAACAACACAATCCAAGGGATGTAATCAGCTTTAAAGGGAGATAATGTTTTTACCTGCCAAATGATAAATAGAAATTGTATTTCAAAGAGGCGCAGTAGTGGCATTGTGTTTCTGACAAACACATCTCTTGTCTTTCTGTTTTTTGTTTAAGAAATACCGGTACACTAAACAGAAAACCAATTAACCCAACCAGATCATTGACACACCATTTTGGCTTATTTGAAGTGTATATGGCTATAGTGAAACGTTTTGAATATAGAATTTTTTTCCCATCTTTATTTAACTTCCTCAAAACATTTAAGCTATTAATTATCGTCCTGAAATGGTTACAGTCGGGTGAAAGACATGGCCGCTGGAGGCCTGGATCAGTTGGCAGTTTTCCTTTAATGGACCCTCCAGAAGAAACATGTCTCTCCGAATCAGCTTGATAAGAAAATTGTTCTGAATGATATCCCAGCCGAGTTCGAAAATGGTTCTTAACAAAAGCAAGGTCATGGGCAGAGGTCCAGATAAGATGCGTATTTGCGTAAAATACTCATGGAAAATTTCCAAATACGCATGAATTATACTTTTGATGAGTGAAAAAAATTATCATAAAAATTGGCATACGCATTTTGGACCAACAGTGCCCCAATTCGGATTATTTTATCAGCCATTTCAAAATGCATGTTTATGTAAACAGGATTAGATGTTCTTTATTATTAATACATGTTTTCTGCATGTTCATCTATAAAAAAAAAATATAAAATCCAAAATCAAAGACTTTTGCGGGAGTATTTAAAATACTCCCGCCAAAGTCTTTGATTTTGGATTTTATAATTGTTTTATATTGTATTTTACTCATCAGCTAAAACAGTAATGAGTGAAATACTCTTTATCTTAAAAAAATATCTGGAGCTCTCATGAGCCACACATTTCATTACACAAACATCACGCCCGCTGCTAAGACCAGTTAAGTTCCGGGTCTCACGTGAGCGACCTTGTAGCCTTTGGTCGTGTTGTCTATCACCGTGTAGTAATGCAATCTTACAGCCAGATTTTGATCTCACTTGATCAATGAGAGCTTTTAATGCGGCAAGTCATTATATGAGTCGCGTTCTGAGAAAACTGGACAAAATGCATGTGCGTAAAGTGTCGTCCCAGATGAGCCTGTGCAGTCCGCACAGGCTGACCAGGGACGACACTTTCCGCCTAAATTGGATTTTTGCTAAGAAGAGACATCATTTAAACGAAAAATTACATAAAAGCGGAAATTGTCGTCGCTGATAAGCCTGTGCAGACTGCACAGGCTAATCTGAGATGACAATTTACGCACATGCATATTGTCCAGTTTTCTAAGAACGCGACACAAGACTCAATGAGAGCTTTTAATGAGGCAAGTCACTATATGTAAAGTTGTCTTGTGTCAAAATAATGTCGTGTTCTGAGAAAACTGGGCATAATTCTTTGAATTTTCGTTCAAATGATGTCTCTTCTTAGCGAACATCCAGTTAAGGCGGAAAGTGTCGTCCCGGTTTAGCCTTTGAGGACTGCACAGGCTAATCTGGGACAACACTTTACGCACAAGCATTTTGCCTATTTTTCTCAGAACACGACAATTGTCTTTCAAATAACTTCTTCTCTGAAAGCACCAGGCGGATTTCGATGAAACTTTGCAGAAATGTTTTTAGGGCAGTCCTTCATGATGTTCCTTTCAGATGCAAATGAGCCTCACTCTAAGGAAACGGGGTTTAATGCATGTGCGTTAAGTGTCGTCCTGGATTAGCCCTTGTATTCCGCACAGGCTAATCAGGGATGACACTTTACTACGCTTTTATGATTTTTTTCGTTTACAGACAGTCTCTTCTTAGCAAAAATCCAGTTTATGCGGAAAGTGTCATCCCTGATTAGCCTGTACGGACTGCGCAGGATACTCTGGGCCGACACTTTGCGCACATGCTTTAAACCCACTTTTCACAGGACGAGGCCCATTTAGTTTAAACATATTGTATTTCTAAAATAACCACATGTACAGTTGACAAAAATACAAAATATACATAGAAATACATCTATGTTGAAAAATGGTAGGAATGTGATTTTGTAAAGCTCTGTTATATGGTCAAAAGTACATTGTAAACAGAAAAAACTGCGAAAGTAAAACATTGAAAGAAAATCATAATGTGTAAAGAATTGCAATTAAGACTCTTTTTTAATAAAGTACATACTCAAGATAATGAAGGCCTGTCCAGAAAGATAAAACTTTGTGCTACAACAATATTATGCAAAACGCTTTGTCGTTTTAATAAATCTCGGAACATTTTTAAATATGAAGCAGTTGGTGGCATTATCAAACAAGTTTATACCAAACAGAATAATATTACCATTTATAGGTTCTAATGCGTGTAGGGTTTCGAAAAGAGTTCTACGTTGCACTGAAAAATGTGGGACAAATAAAGAAGAAGTGATACACCGATTCAACTTCTCCACATACACATACAAGTGAAGGTTCTAAGTGATTGGTGTTCACGTGCTATTTCAAGTCGCTACAGTCATTCCTCAGTCGAGAATGTAAACTAGACGAGTTTCTATCACCAACATGAAAATGTAATGGAGTTTCGACACGTGTGAGAATTATTTTGTTCAATTACTTTTGAATCTTGATAGAGAAAGCTACTCTTATGTCGCGAGGTAAGTTGTTCCATAGGTCGATAGCCGACAGGAGAAATGAACGCGAGTAAAGATCCCTTCTTCTAGTAACAATAACATAATCATTTATGTTCCACAGGTTGCAAGCAGATTGTTGAAGAAAAGTTACTGGTAGTAAACTTGGTGAGTAATCTGGACATAAGCTATTGTGTATTTTTTGCATATGTATTAGTTTGAGATACTTCCCACGCTCGGTTTAACTGTGCCAGTAAAATTCTGACTATTCTTGCCGCATCATTTTGTATTTTATTTAACATTTCGTTTTCGTAAAGCGCACAGCCATCCGAAACGACACATGCATACTCAAGTAGTGGTCGTAGGTGAGAAAAATACAGATTTGATTTAATGTTTTTTTCTAGAGACCACGTATTAACTTTTCGCATAATTCCAAGTATTTTTTTTTTTAATGACGATTTTACTATGTTAATGATATAATCTTGCCATTTACCGTTTGAGCTGAGTGTAAGACCAAGGTGTTTATGGTTTTCTAAAAAATTGACCGGTACATATTTTAATAAAATATGTGGTTGGGGGAATAGCAGTGTGATGAAAGTAGCATAGCAACGGTTTTATGAAAATCTACGAGCCAGTGTGTTGCCCAGTTATTTATAACTTGTAGGTCATGGTTCATAACAATTTCAAATTCGAACATATATTTGAGGTAGTACATGAGAGGAAAATGTCATCGGCAAAAAAGCGAGCAGTACATGGAAGGTGTTTGACTATGTGGTTTACATAAACAAGAAAAAATAATGGGCCAAGAGCAGATCCCTGAGGGAAACCAACATTTAGCTCTAACGTTTGAGACATTGATGCACCAACAAAGACTTTTTGAGTGCGACTCCCTACATAGCTTTTGATCCAATATTTGAGTAAATTTTAAGTTACATGTTAAAAAAGAGCTTTGAGGAACAACAAAACATCATTCGAGAAATATGAAAAGAAACGGGTGGTTGAAGCATAGTAGTGCTCATTATTTTTTGTTCATTTAAATTGGAAATGCACGATTAATGTGGTCCTTTTACGCTGAAGAGTTTCATAACAACTCTAGTCTGAATGAGTCAAGAAATGGACAAGTCGACTAGCTGCAAAATAAATAGTTCGATAAAAATAACAACAGCATCAAAAGAATAGTCCAAATGAGTGACCTTTCAATACGCGGTATTTGCGCTTACAATTAAATTGGTTCCATTATCACATTATAACTTAACCCCATGGGAACACTTTTTTCTTGGGAACAAAAAAATCTTTTACCCAAGATAATGTAGAACATCATCAGCATATTAAAAACAAACTTTCAATCATGCACCGTTGACCTCCGTTCCTACTAGACTATAAAGACACAAGCATTTAGGGAACGTTTAGATTTTACATCAGGGAAAGTTAATCCGTGTGATTAATTTTCAATTTTCAATTTTCAATTATCAGAGTTTCGGATGCGGTTGTCTCCCGTTTTGGAGTATAAATCCTATAACTAATTGCGAAGTGTTTACCGGTGAGCTTGCCATAAAAGCCACGAGCGGATGGATATTAATTAAAGTAAACTATAAATAATTGTTTATGTTGACATCAGGTGTATTTGCGCAAAATTAATCCAAGGGGTATTAGCAGATACATCTCATTGCAATAGGAAACGTGAACAGCGTGATAATTCACACAAAAGCTTATTAGTGCACAATCAAGAAGGGTAAAACGTGCTCACCGCATAAAACGTGCGTGGATAGCAAAAAGAGTATTAACAATGAAAATTGTTGTTGCATAGCTAAGACAACACACAGACACATAAACCGCAAAAAAATGAGAATTTCCCTGCGCAAATGTCCATATAATACTTACAAGACAATGAATAAAATATTTGTGTTTGTAATGCAAGCATATGCATATACATTCTTATTTCAAAAACAACCCTTGCACATAATCAGTTTGGTTTTACCAATACTTGTGTATTAGCATTCTGACAGTGATAATGATATAGCGTTAATTAAATAAAGTCTTTGTAATAAGACTTTGTAATAAAACTATGTATTAAGACTTTGTAATGAACGTATCATTAACCAATGACTACTACAGCAACTCAAGGTCACGCTCACTGTCAATTCTATGGATATTGGAGTCAGAGGCCATAACAAAAATGTTGCCATCAGACGACCAAGCACCAATAATTAAAAATGCTATTGAATTATTAAATTAGATGACCATTTTTCACACATTTTCTAGCTTTGAAGAGAATCGAACTTCGTCTTCGCGTTATGTCTTCGTTAATGAACGTGTTCGGGTACCCTTTATCTTTAAGCATCGCGCGGGATGTGTAAACATTTTGTCTTGTCCAATAAAAGGCAAATTTTACAATGATGTCAAGTAGTTTCCGGAGGGGGGGGGGGGNGGGGGGGGGGGTCCTAGTCTATGAGACCGATCGATGTCGCCTATGACGATATCACTGCCGACAGCTAATAGAATACTTATAGAAAATAGAAAATCGTCTATGTAACCGATGGCATGATTTAAAAGTAATTCACAGAAATGTACGTTTTTGTGTGACCGAGCACCAATCAGAATGGATATACTTTATATAGGTTGGGATTTGCCTGCTACCAAGTCACCGGCAAGTGACTGCTAAACGATATCAAATTACCAAGATGAACGCTGCTTATGTAACCGATTAACATGGTTCATTGCAGCTATTCTAGCAAAGTTATTTATTCATATGCATGCACCCATGGACACATGCAGAAACAACACTAGTGTAAAATACACACAGTTGGAAACGGCATATGAACTATACATATGATATACATACATTGACTAGACAAGCTTAATTCAAACTGTATGTACGAGGTGAAATGCAATAAAAATATATTTTCCCTTACGATGTTGACAAATTTTAGTCAATAATGCTTGGAAACCGGAAAGAAAATGCATGTACATAATTGATGTAAAATACAGTGTTGCTTTAAGTTTATTAGTTATAATCGTGACGACACTGACAGAAGTATATCGTCACCGATCGAAGAATCCATAAAGAACGCTTTGTTAGAGTAATGTTAAATGCCGGTGTTCGTCCTTTGTTGCCGAAGTTTTCGTCATTTGCAGACGTTTTGGCTGTACTAATGTGCGATGAAATTTGTATAACTCTTGATAGCCAAACTTGACGCCGCGCTCTGTGAAACTCGGGCTTAATGCATGTGTGCTAAGTATCGTTCCAGACTAGCCTGTGCGATCCGCACAGGCTAATCAGAGACGAAACTTTTTGCCTAAATTGGATTTTCGTTAAAACGAAAAATTCCATGCAAGCGTAAAGTGTCGTCCCTGATTAGCCTGTGCACATGCATTAAGCCCGGTTTTCACAGAGCGCGGCTCATTTGTATCGAAACACAAACAACTAGCAAACAATATGCAAGATTACTTATGTATGACAATTTCTGTGTTGTGTTTGATCCATTCAATTTTATATTTTAATGGTAAAATGCTTAGTTTGTGCATTTCTATTGACAGTCGCTTGAAAAGTTTACCGTGCAACGACAAATATTTTTTTATTGAATGCATACGTTTGCGTTCAGTTATCAATATAATGGTTGGAAAATAATAGGTTTCTTTCTTACTGTTCCGCATCAGTTCAACCCATGTGCGTGTGTTATTAATATTTTATACAGGAAAATTAGCAACTGGTCAATTCAATAGGCATTCAATTTGGTTGCTTGCAGTTTACAACAATACCTATTGACGGTGTTAATTCAAAATAATCAATTTCTCAAATCATTATTGCGACTATATATACAGATATAGTACCGTACACAATTGATTAACATTCTCTCCGTTGCATTTTATAGTTAACAATGGTTATCTGCAGAACTTGTTCTTAAGAGCGCTTATGCACATTTATAACAATTATTGTCAACATATCGGTTTACTCCCGAGTGTCCCACAGTTTGATCGTGGGTTTGATTTTAATAGGATTATCTACAAGCCCGATCACTTTCACCTCGGGCTATACAAGCAAATTATCGTCTGATTAATAGCGGAAGTTAAAGAAATAACGAAATAGATATATGATACCATGGAATAAAAAAGGTTAGTATAATGCTTTATATATTAGATTCACAGTTATTGCATAAAGATTTTTTTCTTTAAATTTAGATTCAGTTATGTATTATAGATGAACATTTTAACATGCACGATGTATAAAACACATATGTGTTTTAACCCATGTATGACTAGTGGTCTCTCCCATCCTTCTAAATTGGATCAATTTATTTCCAAAATTAGGGATGTCTTGTATATTTATTTCTATATTTATAATATTTCTTACAGAAATTCCTTTAAGCAAACAGCGCAGACCATGATAAGACGCCGCATCGTGCGGCGTCTCATCAGAGTCTGCGCTGTTTTCCAAGGCCTTCTTTCTAGACGCTAGGCATAAATGGGTTAACTACCGGTACACAACTACATCTAACAATGGTTTCATGGCGAAATAATTTACTTAAATTACATGTAGTAATGCCTTGTGTTTAATTAGTATGAAATCCTCAGAATGTTTAATCTTTTGTAATGGATCCTCTATTCAAAACAATCATTAAGTGCATAGTTATTAAAAGATAATCATGCTTTGCAAAATATTAAATATCTAGGTCGATAGTACCCTTTAAGTCGTATGATGAGTATTTGCTTAAATGAAAAGTGTCGTGTTTTCAGGGTTTTTGTATTAGCTTTAATATTAATACAAGTATACAGTATATGTAATGTGGTCTCATGCAAATAATGTCATTCGTCTTTATGAACAGTTGCCTTTAACACATTTATGCCTAGTGGACTCTCCCATCCTTCTAAATTGGATCAATTTATTTCCAAATTAGGGATGTCTAGTATATTTATTTCTATATTTAGAATATTTCTTACAGAAATTCCTTTAAGCAAATAGCGCAGACCCTGATGAGACGCCGCATCATGCGGCGTCTCATCTGGGTCTATGCTGTTTGCCAAAGCCTTTTTTTCTAGACGCTAGGTATAAATGGGTTAATAAAAACGTAGGGTTTAAAAATAGCATCTACTTTAACGTTCAACGTGTATGCATACACCAGAACTATTGATAAAACTGACATTTCGATTTAAACAGCCACTTCCCGTAAGCAAGACGGCCCAATGTTGTAATTTCTACGGTTGAATCAACTGAGTCCACACACAGAAAAACAAGGCGCTCCGAAGTCAACAGAAAACTGCACCACATCGGAATACGTGGTACGTATTGTTCAGAAACAACGAATTAATGATAAACTAAAGTGATGTCGAACAACCTTACGTGAACCATATATCGTTCACGACGAAAAATAAAGTTAACTCCTTAGAGTTGGAGAAAAGATTCCTGTTACTACTTAAATTTTGCGATATTTTTCTGTATCACGCGTTACCATTTACAAAACTCTTACTGTTAGATATTTCATCACTATAGAAAATGGTCTAAACGTGCCTAAAAGTCTAAGAATATTATCTAACTAATGTGAATGTTATCATGTTATTTGTCTGACTGTTGCAACTTAATTTTGCCCGAGGTGTTCCATATTATCTTGTAACACAAAGTGAACCGGGCTCAATCCCTGCTCCTTGCTTTTTTTCCTGGCTTAAGGATCTAATCAACGTCGAAATATGCACGCACGTACTCCTGCACACATTAAAAATAACTATGCTGAATTCAAACTCGTGATTTATATTGGCGTTGTTTAAAGGGTTGTTGAACGATGCTGTAATTATGTGTCTACAGTAAAATCACAGATAGTCGTTTAATAATGCTTAAACATCGTACAATATAGAAGGTTTAAATAAAAACATTAGGTATAGAATATATAAAAACAGTCGACTCGGGATTATACTAAAGGGGATTTATGAAATGGTGATGGATTGATCTTTTGTCATTTGAAAACAATTAATTTGCGCTTCACCAAATCACTTCACAAACACAATTTTAAAAACGAGCTTATACGAATCTACATATATATCTAACGATACTGAATTATAACAAATGAAAAGACAGTCGAATTAAAAGAAGTAATAAAAAAATAAGCGGCTGGCTGAAGAACATCATAACATTATCGTGACAGAAAAGATGAATAGGATTATTGTATTGTTAATGTCTGGTTGAGGATTATGATTTATTAATTAAGGGTATACAGGGCCAATAAGCCTTGAACAATCCCTATTGATTATCGTAATGGAAATGTGAAGGACAAACGACCATTCAACTATTATAATGACCTAATACAAAATGACGGATTTACATTTTTGTTTTCTTTTTTGTCATAGATTTATTCAATAAATGAAAGTGTACATACAAGGGTTACACAAACACTGCGGATAAAGAAGACTTTACTTTTATTTATGAGTAATTATCATTTGAGACTGAGTAAATTATTGACATTTTGTTACAGGAAAAGATGATGCAGATCTTTTGATCTTGATAACTCTGATAAGTTTATGTATATCGGTATATCGGTGGGATTGACTTTTGTAGTTTCTTTTCCTTTGTAATTATTTATTATGTTATTGTTTTTATTTTACTTGCACATGTGTTTCATGTGCTTAAAATTGTCAAATAAAAAAATAATTTAATACTGTTTCTTATACCAAGTATGTATCGTCCATTAGAAATCTAAAGTATAGTAAATATTGTAACTACACTTAATTTGTGCAGCCTTCAAAAACAACGTGAAAGGGGAACAACTCTCTTTGACATGCAACTCAGCAATCACGTCAAGTTGTCTTCCTTATTACGGTTACACATGCGACGCTTGAAAAAGTAGGTAGTTATGTTACCTTAAAAGGCTGTATCGCGAGTATCACATGGTCTACATGCTAATTGACAGGGTCGCCAAACGCATATGTGTATCGCACCCTTCTGTTATCTAGGTGATGGGGTCATCTGAGCCGCCCCTCGAGGAATGCCGGCGGATGTACAGACAGGAAGTGCAGCTTCTGCTGTCAGAGTTGATCCGATTCCGGGAAGAGTGCAGGCTTCAGGTAGGGCGACATTACAGATTTTAACGAAGCGAAATGCAAAAAGAACTAAACAAATGTCACATCTTGCAACAAGATTTTATACGTTTTTTTCACAAATCAGCAAATTAAGACCAATGGTTTGATAAGCATATAGCAATTCATGTGTTTATTCTAATATTTGCACAATATCATAATCTTCTTAATTTAAGATGATCGATTACTAATATAAGTCGTGTTCTGAGAAAACTGGGCATAATGCTTGTGCGTAAATTGCCATGCCAGATTAGCCTGTGCAGTCCGCTAATGGCTAATTAGGGACGACACTTTCCGCCTAAATTGGATTTTTGCTAAGAAGAGACTTCATTTAAACGAAAAATGTCATAAAATCGGAAAGTGTCGTATCTGACTAGCCTGTGCGGACTGCACAGGCTAATCTGGGATGAAAATTTACGCACAAGCTTTATGCCCAGTTTTCTCAGAACAAGGATCATATGAACAAATCCGTGGCACAAGGGCGCTTCCATAGCCCAGAGAGTTTGATGCCCGAGTTTATGCATCATAAAAAAGCAAACAGATCAAACATACCGCACTCGTGTCTGCATATACTACGGGGCAATAATCTTGCAGAAATGCGTGGGTCGGTCTTTCAGGCTATAAAGAAACTGTCGCGCTGTAATGAAATTGCACGGGTCCCCATTGTCCTTTAAAGCAACTTACATTATTAGAAGACGATCAAAACGTGTAGTGGCCTCAATAACATTGTTTCTGAAATCTTTTGTCCATGCTCCGGATGAAACGAACATGAAGGGATATTATTATCGCACAACACGCCTATTAAGGGAAACTGCAGTTTTCTTTCAGTCGATGTTATTTTTCTAATGTATTACGTTGGCGTTTTAAGTACGATAAACCAAGATCCAACGTTTATTATGCTTTTTTCAAGGCGAATATACTTTCGTTGGGGATGCCAATTAGATTTAAAAAATGTGTTGCATATTATATTGCAAGAGCTGATGGAAGGGAATGTAAACCAACCCATTCATGTTGGTAGAGGACAAATGCATATTGCTTAATGACAGCTCCGTGTTAACAAATTATACTCGCATGTTCCATTGCATGGTGGTAAATGCAAAAAAAACACAACGTATTTTATTGTGCTAGTTGTTGCAAACTTCCGTGCGCCGTTGTGCTTCTTATCATCACTTGGGGCACATACTAGCGGCTTAATTGCATTTGTCGTTACTTGATAACTGTAAATCTCATTTAAATATAAATCATTCGTGTACATGAAAAGGTATCTATTTAGTATCATGTTTTTTTCAAGTCCTTATCACTTTATAGTTTGATCATTATACCTTTACACCAGTAATTACGCTTATCAATAAGCCCTAGGCAGGTTGTGCGGTTTAAAAAAAAAACAACAACATAGTATTGTTTTTATTTGGCTGGACGTTTTCGACGTTTTCAACAGTTCCAGTCATATCACAACGGTGAGTTAACCAACTCACACTTGTACTGGTTTAGCTGGTTTTACCAGTACACAGTGCAAATACTTATGCCTGTTACTGACAATTGCCCTACTGTAATTAGAGGCAGGGGAAGAATGGAGGTAGATACTCAGTATCGACCCCTACAAAATCTATGTGGTTGGGCCGTGGATCTTACATGAAGCCAAGATTGATTTTAATCTAATGATATTTGACAATTTGTGATATGTATTCATATAAAGCGGAGAACCAGATATTTCGGCAGCTTCATACAATCGCTCAGGACTATTAAAGTCGAACCTATTTGTTGACTTCTTAAGGTCTTATAGGTACTTGTTCACAGATTGTCGAAATGCCAATTTTCCATTATTTTGTCCATATTAAGAAAAAAAAACACTTAAAATTTGGGGAGCGAAATACCACTTATAAAGTTAAGTCCTACTTCAAAACAGCTTAATTTATTAAGTAGCATCATTAGAAATTGATAAAATAATAATGCATTACAAAGGTGAAACAAATGCAAAATGTGGAATGATTCTGTTGTTTGCGTTATAGTTTGATACAACACGTGCATTACTAATGTCAAGTATAAAATTCCTATAAGGATATAAACGTGCAGATGGCCGTGTGGTTTAGGCGATAGCCTTAAAATTCAAAGGAAAGCCCCGCCGGTTTTTTCTTTTTATTTCTTTCTTAAAATATATTTGTGTTATTATAATAGAGCTCTACACATCCGCCGTTAAAATCTAGCAATTTAAGGCATTTTCTGACACACTTTAAAAAATGCCCCAATCTGTAAACAAGTCTCTTTAAACATTCAATGTAATTTTCGCTTGATTTCGTAAATGACCGTCACTCCGAACGTGTTCCGAGTATGTGCGTATAACTACAAAATTCGGTAAAAATAACAACATAGTGGTTTAATTCGCCCAACATGTATGCTAAAAATTTCGTGTTGTAGAGGTTAAGCGTCAAGAGTTGCTGGGTTCGACTCCCTCGGCTGTCACCGTTTTTTATTCAATGTTTTATTAACTGCTACTATATTTATTTTAATAATAATGTTATTATTAAATATGAACATGACATACAAAATACGAACATGTTTACAGAAGTCCTTATTTTACCCCAGTTATACTTTTCACAGTCATAAACATAATGGGAAACGTTTTTTTTGACTTCCAAGGTTAATGTAGTTCCTTTCTGATCTGTGTAGGTACCAAGTAAACATATTATTTGTTATACTATAATTTGATAACGAACTACCCATCATGTTCACACTTTTGAACAGACGTTTGCGAACTTGAACTATTCTATGTGAAAACAATGTAATTCTGAATATAATTGCTTAGATGAGCACTGCGCACTGAGAAATATGATATTTCAGGTCCGATTGCTTTTTTTTGCAATTAATGCACTACATAATATTTATAGCTGTAAGCTGTTAATGATAGTTTTAGATGAAAACCGGTATGTTTCATTATTTATTGCATCATTTGAGTCGTGTTCTGAGAAAACTGGGCAAAATGCATGTGCGTAAAGTGTCATCCCAGATTAGCCTGTGCAGTGGATTTTCGCTAAGAAGAGACATCATTTAAACGAAAAATTTCATAAAAGCGGAAATTGTCGTCCCTGCAGTCCGCACAGGCTAATCTGGGATGACAATTTACGCACAAGCATTAAGCCCAGTTATCTCAAAACACGACACATTTTAAAGTATCAACTGCAGCATTATTCTGGCACATTCAATTGTGACAATCGTGGGCATTGCCCTTGAAAGTGAAGCTGACACTTATTTTTTTTGCGGTGAAACTTAAATATATTTTATGTTTTAAATAAAGAAAAATCATAGAAAATTTCTAGGTTCTAAGCGGTTTTAATTTATTTTCCTTCAGTCGTTTTTTTAAATTTATTTCAATAATTAATTGTTACCAGTGATTGGCATTTTTCTGGTGTTCCGCGTGGAGTAAACAACACTTGTGTGCATATATTGTTCTGTTTTCCACTTGGTACACCTTATACATAAATGCATATGTAATACCTTTTTGTATAAATATAAACAAAATAAGTTTTCTCTATATATTGGATATCCAGAGGGAGGAAATTATTTAAACTTGATACATTTACTCTTTTATTAAATATTTCGGCCAAAGGCCTTCTTCAGTAAATCTGCATAATCGTTTACTGAAGAAGGCCTTTGGCCGAAATATTTAATAAAAGAGTGAATGTATCAAGTTAAAATTAGTTTTGCTTGATCAATATTTATGTTAATAAGAGTGGAGTGAAAATGAATGATTCAGAAAATGTTGAGGGTTTGGAACTTGGATGCATGCTTATCCTTTAAAATTATTGTAAGGTAAATTTTTATGTCCCCCAGTCTATACTGGGGGACATATTGTTTTTGCCCTATCTGTTGGTTTGTTTGTTGGTTTGCGCAAACTTTAACATTGGCCATGACTTTTGCAATATTGAAGATAGCAACGTGATATTTAGCATGCATGTGTATCTCATGGAGCTGCACATTTTGAGTGGTGAAAGGTCAAGGTCATCCTTCAAGGTCAAATGTCAAATATATGGGTCAAAATCGCTCAAAAGGGGACATAGTGTTTCACAAATACATCTTGTTCTTAAACTGTGATTTTTTTTTAGATGCATAGTACCATGCGAATAGGTAAAATTCGATGAACGAAGAGAAAATCAAAATGTCTTATTACAGTTCTGAAACGTTAACCCATTTATGCCTAGCGTCTAGAAAAAAGCATTTGCAAACAGTGTAGACCCAGATGAGACGCAGATGATGATTTCTCATCAGGGTCTGCGCTGTTTGCTTAAAGGAATTTCTGTAAGAAATATTCTAAATATAGAAATAAACATATTAGACATCACTAATTTTGGAAATAAATTGATCCAATTTAGAAGGACGGGAGAATCCACAAGGCATAAATGGGTTAACAGGCTATTGTTTGTCGAAAAAATCAACCTCCCTAGTTTTTGCGGAATAGTATACTCTAGAAGAAGACTAGTTTACTGTGTACAAGCAAAGTGATATGAGTCGTGTTCTGAGAAAACTGGGCATAATACATGTGCGTAAAGTGTCGTCCCAGATTAGCCTGTGCAGTCCGCACAGGCTAATCAGGGACGAAACTTTCCGCTTTTATGACATTTTTCGTTTAAATGAAGTCTCTTCTAAGCAAAAATCCAATTAAGGCGGAAAGTGTCGTCCCTGATTAGCCTGTGTGGATTGCACAGGCTAATTTGGGACGTCTAGAACGACGAAGTCAATTGCATTTAGACAAACACAGAATGAAAATAGAAGTAAAGAAATAAACAAATATAGTATGAAAATAATGTTGCAGTAAGCAAGCAGAAAAAGACTTGTCAATTACACGCAAACTGAAGCAAACTTATTAACTATTTATCAATTTCAACAATGGTACGGTGTGTTTTCGCGTTATCGGCCTTGTTTATTTATACATTATTATTATGAACTCGCACCGTATTCTCGAGAACGCGAGATCATGACAGTATCGCATCTGAATGTCGTGTCATCGTATAGTGGTGTTTCGCTCTCGCCCTTGTGATCTTAAGTTTGAAAGTGCCAAAATCACAATATGTATCTCAGCATATCGTATCGTAATGTAACAACCCCGTTTTCTCGCACTTTTGCATCGTATTCTCACAACTTCGCATCGTATATACGGCAGTGGCGTTCTGTCCAAGTCATCGCCTAGTGCAGCTACAGAATAATTTCATCCACAATTGCTATGTGCACGCACACACGCATACACACGCATACACACGCATTCACACGCATATTTTGTCATTTTCAAATAAATAATATCTTTTTTTAAATATCTATGAAAAACGAACTGATTTATCTGTGGAATGTACTTTCTTCAAAACCAGCTTAGGCACCATTGGCCAGAGTTGTCTCCCGTCAATACATGTAGTAATTTTCGCGAGAAAGTCAACTTGTTGGTTGGTTCCCTGTAAATTTATAACGCTTAACCATGCAAGAAAGATCAAAGAAAGATTTGCGACGCCATTAATCTGCTGCTATATTCTCAAGCTACGAAGTCAATTGCATTTAGACAAACACAGAATGAAAATAGAAGTAAAGAAATAAACAAATATAGTATGAAAATAATGTTGCAGTAAGCAAGCAGAAAAAGACTTGTCAATTACACGCAAACTGAAGCAAACTTATTAACTATTTATCAATTTCAACAATGGTACGGTGTGTTTTCGCGTTATCGGCCTTGTTTATTTATACATTATTATTATGAACTCGCACCGTATTCTCGAGAACGCGAGATCATGACAGTATCGCATCTGAATGTCGTGTCATCGTATAGTGGTGTTTCGCTCTCGCCCTTGTGATCTTAAGTTTGAAAGTGCCAAAATCACAATATGTATCTCAGCATATCGTATCGTAATGTAACAACCCCGTTTTCTCGCACTTTTGCATCGTATTCTCACAACTTCGCATCGTATATACGGCAGTGGCGTTCTGTCCAAGTCATCGCCTAGTGCAGCTACAGAATAATTTCATCCACAATTGCTATGTGCACGCACACACGCATACACACGCATACACACGCATTCACACGCATATTTTGTCATTTTCAAATAAATAATATCTTTTTTTAAATATCTATGAAAAACGAACTGATTTATCTGTGGAATGTACTTTCTTCAAAACCAGCTTAGGCACCATTGGCCAGAGTTGTCTCCCGTCAATACATGTAGTAATTTTCGCGAGAAAGTCAACTTGTTGGTTGGTTCCCTGTAAATTTATAACGCTTAACCATGCAAGAAAGATCAAAGAAAGATTTGCGACGCCATTAATCTGCTGCTATATTCTCAAGCTACGAAGTCAATTGCATTTAGACAAACACAGAATGAAAATAGAAGTAAAGAAATAAACAAATATAGTATGAAAATAATGTTGCAGTAAGCAAGCAGAAAAAGACTTGTCAATTACACGCAAACTGAAGCAAACTTATTAACTATTTATCAATTTCAACAATGGTACGGTGTGTTTTCGCGTTATCGGCCTTGTTTATTTATACATTATTATTATGAACTCGCACCGTATTCTCGAGAACGCGAGATCATGACAGTATCGCATCTGAATGTCGTGTCATCGTATAGTGGTGTTTCGCTCTCGCCCTTGTGATCTTAAGTTTGAAAGTGCCAAAATCACAATATGTATCTCAGCATATCGTATCGTAATGTAACAACCCCGTTTTCTCGCACTTTTGCATCGTATTCTCACAACTTCGCATCGTATATACGGCAGTGGCGTTCTGTCCAAGTCATCGCCTAGTGCAGCTACAGAATAATTTCATCCACAATTGCTATGTGCACGCACACACGCATACACACGCATACACACGCATTCACACGCATATTTTGTCATTTTCAAATAAATAATATCTTTTTTTAAATATCTATGAAAAACGAACTGATTTATCTGTGGAATGTACTTTCTTCAAAACCAGCTTAGGCACCATTGGCCAGAGTTGTCTCCCGTCAATACATGTAGTAATTTTCGCGAGAAAGTCAACTTGTTGGTTGGTTCCCTGTAAATTTATAACGCTTAACCATGCAAGAAAGATCAAAGAAAGATTTGCGACGCCATTAATCTGCTGCTATATTCTCAAGCTACGAAGTCAATTGCATTTAGACAAACACAGAATGAAAATAGAAGTAAAGAAATAAACAAATATAGTATGAAAATAATGTTGCAGTAAGCAAGCAGAAAAAGACTTGTCAATTACACGCAAACTGAAGCAAACTTATTAACTATTTATCAATTTCAACAATGGTACGGTNATCCAAATGCGCGAGGTTCGACTTGATTTTAAAACTACTGAGGTTCAATAACTGTGCCGCATTCTTTGCATGGGCCGTAAATCATTTTTCATAGTTGTTGATATAATTTTTATTTTAGACAGTTACTCTCAGTCGAATAGCATATGCGCAAACGTGACACAGGTGCCCCAAACGTCATGTAAGGCGGGAACCTGATATATTTGTACATCGAGAATACCGGGTCAACGAAAATTGAGAGCATCTTCAACTTAAATTTCCGAGAAAATATACTGTTTATGTTAGCAGTGCAAGTTGATCTTAGCAGATGTGAAAACGAGTTCTTTAATCGGTGGACATTATTACATAAACGCAGGTTCATTTCAGAGACAGAGATTTGTAATGATCGGATATTTCTTTAAAGCGTATATTAATAAATTATGTATGAAGTAATTTATTTTACAAGTCTTTAAGTCTCTAATGGTAGAATTGCCGATAATGTAATGCTCACGGCATCCTAAATAATGCTGGCACACTTTGACAACTGGGCGTTTTAATAATTTGTTTCAAAAGAATTACAGGTGACTATCCCAGTTTAAAGCACCAGAAGAATTACAGGACCATTTAGATGACCTTTACCAGTACTGTAATTCTTGGGGGATCAAATACTTCCATAACTTCAATCAAGTTACATAATGTACATACACTTATATGTGCAATGTTGATAATCGGCCAGCAAATAATTTGTTGTTATTGTTTCGATTTAGGACACGCCGCGTGGGAAATATCAATAGTATGGGCGTCTGGTGTCGACGAAATTACCGATACAGCTAACTTGCATTGCCCAGCATTTGCATTTCAGTGGAGCACACGTGTTGAAACCGATATTCCGTTACGTGTCAGTATATGGTCTTTAGTCACATGTGATCGGTCGGATATTGACTAAAAATGTTATGTGATTTGATTGGGGAGCCGAAATTTTCCAATGTTCCGGATGTCTGGACATTACCAGGTCGATTTTTAACGTAAGTATAGGCTATGTGCGATTAAAAAAAACTGCTATTTTGCATTCTAGTTCAATACCTCGATCTATCCTGTGCGGTTTTTATTTACTATGCATCGTAATTTAAACGGTGTATCATTTGTAACGCAAGCTTTCCACACATTCGAGTTAAACCTGGTCGGCTTTTTTCCGTGCACATTACATTTTAACAATTCTAATACATTAGATATGCAAATTTGATTAGCTTATCCCGAATGTCTAGCTACTAAAAGCAACTGCCTTGGCAATTCAAGTTTCCCAAACATGCGAACAATATAGTGTCGATTTTTGTCGCGTACTCTTATATGTATATATTTGGCAATTCGAATATTCAAACAATGGACATTTACGTGTTGTTGTTGTTCTCTTTTTTTTGGTTCACCTGTCTGAATCCGTGGTCGTCTAGCGAGATCCCTTAATTTTCGCGACATGCATAAATTAGCCTACCGACGTGTCATACTTATTTAGCAATATATTTTAAGATACGACGAGGGTCACTGGAGTACCATAGATAATTTATTTCTTTACCGGATTTAAACTGATTGCACTTTGTCAGCTAGACTAATAAATAGATCCAAATTGAAAATACAACTTTATAATTATATATACTCAAAACGAATTATATAATCATATTATTAAACGATCACACGAATGTTTTTTAAAATGATGACTTTTAATTTTCCTCATAAACGAAGTTATGTCGATCGTTGTTGGATTTTATCATTGCACACAATCTAAAAAAAACTGTTCAATAATTCAAGCTGTTATTGAACCGAAAGCAACTTAGTGTAGATACAATTATATCGGTTCATAGCAACTTAGTGTAGATACAATTATATCGGTTCATACTTAGTGTAGATACAATTATATCGGTTCATAGCAACTAAGTATAGATACAATTATATCGGTTCATACTTGGTGTGATACAATTATATCGGTTCATACTTAGTGTAGATACAATTATCTCGGTTCATACTTAGTGAAGATACAATTATATCGGTTCATACTTAGTGTAGATACAATTATATCGGTTCATACTTAGTGTAGATACAATTATCTCGGTTCATACTTCAAAGTAAACATTCAGCTTTGTCACGGTAAATCGCCTATTGACCCGTGAATATTAAATGAATAGGCTAAAAGAGATAAAACAAAAATCAAGTAGTTATTTTGTCAGTGTAGGTTTTCGTGGAGGTTGTAAAAGCATTCTATCTAATACATGGAATCCGACGAAGTTTCTGAAGAAAATGTCAATGTCGTACTGCAGATATTGTCCTGCATGTATGTGTAATGTGTTGTTTTCATGTCCGGAGTTGCGGGTATTCACAAGAATTTCTCTTTTTATAATGTTTGCTGGTGTTTTATTATTCTTTTATTTTGTACTTTCAATACCTAAGTTGATACTCGTAAACATTTTTTGTATGCTAATGCAGTTATCGATGATATACTACTTTCCATCTTTAGTATTACTACAAATCCAGGGCCCTGTTTCACTTACCTACAAACGTACATCTAAGACTTACTGACACAATCATTTCCCTTATGTGCAAGTTTTATTAATGTACACACAATTAACAGTTTCTTTGAATTAACTTAAATAAGGTGCAGGCACTGAGTATTTTTATTTAACGATTTCAATCAAGTGCAGAATGTACTATGAACTAAAATTAATTTGCAAACGTTTACAAATTGCTTAAGTAACTTAGTGAAACGGGGCCAAGGGTATGATTTTGAAACAGAAGTTGTTTTAGCGAATTGCAAAACAATCTGATGACGTGTGTAGTATTAACCCATTTATGCCTAGCGTCTAGAAAAAGGCCTTTGCAAACAGCGAAGACCCAGATGAGACGCCGCATGATGCGGCGTCTCATCAGGGTCTGCGCCGTTTGCTTTAAGGAATTTCTGTAAGAAATATTCTAAATATAGAAATAAATAGACTAGACATCCCTCATTTTGTAAATAAATTGATCCAATTTAGAAGGATGGGAGAGTTCACTAGGCATAAATGGGTTAAATTCTGAGTTACAATCATATTAAGTCTTGCGATTTCGATGAGGCTTCATATATGCTTTTAAAATGATACTTCACGTTTTGGGTTCTATTTTATCTTAAAATGTTTATGATTTCACGAATGTAATAGAAAGTAAATGATCAATTATTCAAGTTGTATCGACATTGGGAATAGTCACATAAAGAGCCTTTTCAATAAATCGAATTTAAACGACTATTGACAAATGAATTTAATGAAAATGCTAACAGAAAACGGAGAGGAAAGTTGTTTTAAATTGCGTTAACAATTTGAACCAATTTAAGGAACTACATTTACATCAAAAATCTTAACTGATTTCCTGCAAACAATAAACAATTTGCATATAAGGGATTTAGTTAAATCAGAAGCGAAGGGATGCCACCTCCATTGTTATGCCCTACCCTATAAAAATATCGCCCACCATTTTTATTAAACACCCTTTCAAAATATGTTCCACCCTGTCTTGTCTTTTTTCCATGTGTCAATGTTCTCTTAAATACTGCCCACCCAACGTTTTTTTTATTGGATATTGATGGTTTTATATAGTAACAAAGTATTATTTTGTATGATCATAACAGTAGTATTATTATTAAGACACATATCCATTGAATATATGATGAATACGACGCATTTTTACTTGCCATTACTTTGTCTTGCTAAATCCTTATATTTAATATTTGAATGTTTAAGAGATTTATGTGATCTGCACAATGTATTTATTAATATAATTATAAAGACACGTGCATTCAATTCCATCCGCTTTGTTTTAAATATATTTTTAACGTACCTGTACTGGAATTGCTATTATATAATGTTAAGGTTCAAATAATTGACACTGACACAATTTATGCAATTTCTATATTTCTATTTGAAAATGAATTTCAATTTTATATATAGGTGGTATTATTAAAAGACTTAAAATGCGCACAATTATAAATTAGATTGGATAAGAGCCAAATCAACAAATCTTCTATACATCTTAATTGTGTTTCATACTAATGATCGGAATTATTATTGTTTGATTAAATGCACCTTGACATCATATGCCATTAAGCGTTTATTCTGCTGTTTGAAATGTGGTGTTTATTTAGTCGCACGATTTATCAGTTGTTTGCAATGGTATTGTCTGTATCTTTGGAATCGTCCCACCCCTTTAAGCTTTGCCTCCCACACGAACATTGTCACAAGAGCTGTTCAAACAAACCTTATGTAAACTCAGATAAACACATTTTAGCTGTCTTATTTGGTGAACTGTTGAACGCGCAATACCATTTATCATACCAGCCTCGCATTTTCAATAGCCATACATGTAGAAAACAAACATCACCCGTGAAATATTTGCATTGTCTATTTTAAAATAATGCAACAACAGCTAAATGACAAATAGAAATATCAATCATTTCAACTTCAAATGTACAAGGAAACGAGCCGAGATCTGTCATGTCGGCCTTGTTGATTGCCTTTTGTCAAAGGATTTGTTGTTAATCAATCAATTGGATAGAGCTACAAATAAAACCTATTCACGTTTCTGTGGCGGCAGATAAAGTTTTGGGCGTTGGTGTCTCAGTTCCGGGGTCGCCATATAGCGTGTTTTTACTGCCCAATATGCCTTTCAGTGAAAACCTATTACTATTTTGTTCTACTTTTAGGCATTTTATAATAAATGCTCTTTTTCAGTCATCAATTCTATGTTGTTTTTTATATATATATATCATACTAGTCCGTAACATCTATAATTACGTCATTATAACATAGAACAATACATGATTGATATTTTATTCTTATACGTATTCCATACTTAAAGACTTTTACTAATAAATGCATGTTTTATTTAAAGTCTTTACTTATTGTGATAACGTTTGCTTATATTATTATGTTGTTGACACTTTTAATTACAAAACACCCAAATTGAAAAGTTTAAAACAATCATAACCTTTAATTCATTTTAAATTAAATTTAAAAAAAAATCAAATTTATTTTCCGCTATGTCAATGTGTAGATTATTTATAATTAAGTTAGAGTATTAAATGAATTCCAAAAGCTTCCATTTTGCAGCAAATCATTTTAATCATTCTGAGGCAGAGTTTTGTTTTTAGATAGCATAAAACTGCATGAATGACCTATTCATTAAAGTCCATTAACGGAGGATATGCATACACAATCTGCATTCATCGGACGTTTTAGCGTTTACTGTTTCACTTCCTGGAACTATTCACCAGCCGTTTTCTGGTCAAGTCAATTTTCTGTTTACAGATATATACAGAAGTACAGTGTTTGATTTCTATTAGCATTTTAGTCAATATGTACGTCAGCATTTATTCCAAGAAATTAACCCATTTATGCCTAGCGTCTAGAAAAAAAGGCCTTGGCAAACAGCGTAGACCCAGATGAGACGCCGCATGCTGCGGCGTCTCATCAGGGTCTGTGCTGTTTGCTTAAAGGAATTTCTGTAAGAAATATTCTAAATATAGAAATAAATATACTAGACATCCCTAATTTTGGAAATAGATTGATCAAATTTAGAAGGATGGGAGAGTCCACTAGGCATACATGGGTTGAAATACAGTACGCGGTGTCATACTTTGGTGTTGGCAGTCGGGATTCATGTTGTGGTCATACATTTCTGAATATTCAGTGGGACACAGAAAAAAATAACTTTTAAAAGTTCTAAAAACTGTTCTATCAAACAACAATTCGCATGGACATGTGTTTGAACAAAACGAGATATTACGAATCGATATGTTATAAGTCTTGACTATGTTATTGTTAATCAGTTACAACCATAGCATTTTTTTGTTCATTTTGGAACCGGAAACTCTAAACATCAATCGTATGGTATAGGAGTCTGGTCTGGAAGAAATGACCAAAACAGTGGAGTCATGCATTGACCAGCATTTGCATTTCAGTGGAGAACAAGTATTTAGAGCGTTATTCCGTAACGTGCCAGTGTGTTTCAGCAAACAGTGGGCGACCTGTCGTCAAGCAATTGTGGTAGGACTCCGCCCAAAAATGTAATTGATATTATTAAAGAGTCCAAATTTGACAGTGTTTAGACATTTCCAGGTAAAATACTAACGTAAGCGTATAATTAGGTTCATTCGAGAGTTAAACAGAAAGGCTTGTAATTTAAATGTCTTCGTAATTGACATAAACGAGTACTGCGGTCGGTACAATAGAACATGGACTTAATAATGGTAATATAAATAAAAAACTGAATGTTTTTGCTATGTTCAGTCCAGAGTTGAACTAATACATGTTTCTAATACGCTGATAAACAATATATCTTTGTTCAACTCAAGCATCCCGAACATTCGGACATTCCAGCTGATGATTTGCAGCTGAAGATTTAGGCCATCTCCGATCCCTTGAAACAGTAGCTGCTATGGTCGATTCTTTAACAATCTATTGGCTTAGTTAGTATGAAACAATTTGTTCCAATTAATAAACCCTTTTTTATTATATTTGTTTGCGATTCGATTACATGTGGTTAAACTGAGTTAAACCTCCAATACTTTTATTTGGCTGTTCACATGCAGCTTGAACAGTTTAAATCGTTTAATGTCGGATTGCATGTATTGTCCTGTATGGTATAAGTTAAAAGACTTGCTGGTGTTAACAATATTTAATTTACTGAAAGTGTTTCTGACGTTTTATTTTTCCTATGTATTGCTTTTTTAATACCAAAGTTCATATTCGTAGTTTATTTGATATCCAGATACACTCACTGTCATTTGGTTCTTTAAACATCATCAAACAAAGTAAGGTGGGACGGTTAGCTTAACTTTTCTTTCATTATTTTTTAACGATTCCCAATTTAATAAGAATATGCAACGGCATATAGACATCGTCAAAATCTCTTTTTAAATACGTCCTTTTTGTTACGTTAAAGTTAATTTAGCGCATATAATCGACTGTAGCTAAAATGATCGCAAACGTAATAGCTCTTCTAATGAATTTAGCAAAAATGATCCAAAACCTCACCTGGAATATAAAGAAAGTTTGGGGTCAACATAAAAAAGGGTCGGTCGGGTTATTGCAAGCAACTATTTTTTACGCCTTATCGACAATATAATAATTTCCAACCCATTTATCCGACAACTCTCAGTTATGATTTTTTGAATTCCCACCTCCATTCAAACAGTAGCTGTTCACCCGAGTGCAACGAAATCCGTTGACTTATATAGTATTAAATTCTTAATTAGTATGACTGACACCTTTAAAACCGTATTGAGTATTGGAATCTCTATAGGTCTTCATGTATGCTTCTTAAATGATACTTCAATTTTGTGGGTTCTATTTAACTTAAAAGGCCGATAATTACACGAATGCGATCAAACGAGTGATAAATAATTCAAATTGTATCGAACATGTTCAACTTAATGAACGTGTAATGCTATTTGTCCAGAATTAAATGTAAACACTTAAGTTTTACAATGAATGATTTTCTTAAATAAGTACTGACACATGAATTTTAAGGAGAATGCTAGCAGACAATGGAATGAAAAGTTGTTTTATTGAGTAAATATATAAGAACCAATACACAAAACTATATCAACATCCAGGATCTAAACGGATTCCCCGGATTAAATGTGGAATTTCAAGGTTATTTTTGTTTTCATGTTATAAAGGTGTATGTGATGTACATACTTTGTTAACGAATGTCATTATAAATAAATGTCCATTTTATTCCTTCCGCTTGGTTATTTAAATATAAGTAATGTGGACATTTATCGGATGTTCCATAATATCAAGTTTAATTAAAATGGTTGATACTGACAATATATGCGATTACAAATCAAAGTACAGACAGTACTGGTGTGACGATGCTTTTGAAGAGGATGGATATAAAAGCATCAATTTAAGTTTATCTACATGACCACAATTGTGTATGTGGGTACGAAAAAAAAATAGTTTACGAAAATTTTGGATACGAAAAAAGTATGCCAAAAAAAATAATTTGGTTACGAAAAAAAAATTGGGTACGAAAATAAAATTGGGTACGAAAAAAAATTGAGTACGAAAAATGTTGGGTATGAAAAAAAATGGAGGTACGGGGAAGTAGTACCCGTGGGGAACTTGACCCATTTACCGAAACTGGGAGGCGGGTTACATTCTCGATCAAATCTAAAAATAACTACATTTGGGGTTTTCCCAGCGTCACAGCGTTTGAAGTGCCACCTGGCAGTTTCGTGTCTGGTTCCTGTCCCGAACCTTTCGATAAATTTGAAAGAGAACGGGAACCAAGCTGCCTTTACCTTTACTTACGATAATCAGCGAGATATGCCGATTGAGAAAATTTAGCTAACTCAATCGGACTGGCTCGGTCTTTTACATAGGTCGCCATTGTGAAGAATATTTTCATGTTATGATAACTTAGACGAGCTGCTTCGCTGAAGCAGCATCGTCAAAAATAGGTTTTGATAAAAAAATACAAAATATTATTATTATTTAGACTGCACAGGCTAATCCGGGACGTTGGACGCACAATTATGTCTAACCCTGATGTTTTAGTCAAAACAAAGTTAAAAAATAAATAACAAATTAGCCTGTGCAGTCAGCCTGTGCGGACTGCACAGGCTAATCCGGGACGACATTTTACGCATAATTATGCCTAACCCTCATGTTTAAGTCATTTTTTTTAAATAGCCTGTGCAGTCAGGCGGTGCGGACTGCACAGGCTAATCCGGGACGACATTTTACGCACAATTATGCCTAACCCTCATGTTTTATGAAAAAATAAATTAGCTCGTGCAGTCTGTCCGGGACGACACTTTACGCACAAGCATTATGCCCAGTTTTCTCAGAACAAGGCTCAGAACATATGACATATATGGCAATCTGGTTATATTTTTTATGATGATGTATCATAGAAATCAACACTTGTTATAAGAATAGTTATTTGTCAATTTGTTACATATTTTAATAAATATTTTCTTCGAAATTTGCCAATCGTTGTTGTTGTTTCCCATATTTCAAAGATAATCAGCGAGTTATGCCGATTGAGAAAATTTAGGGAACTCAATCGGACTCTTTCGGTCTTTAAGGTAGGTCGCCATTGTGATTTTTTTTTCATGGTATGATAACTTAGACGAGCTGCTGAAGCAGCATCGTCAAAAACGGACATTATAGTACGACTCATGTATTAAGAACTGTGACAAATTAGATTGAAAAAGAGCCAAATCCATAAAGCTTCTATACCTTTATTGTGTTTGATAATAATAATTGAAATTAGTATTGCTTAATTGAATTCACATTGACAATATATGTGTTCAGTGTTCATTCATTAGTTTGAAATAAATGTTTATTTAGTCTCATGATATTATCAGTGGTATGCAATCAATGGTATTATCTTTATCTTTGGAATCGTCCCACGCCGTAATGCTCTCCCATCCCATGTACCGAGTTAACAAGAACTTTACAAACAAACCGTATGTTAACTCCGATTTACTCTTTTTAGTTGTCTTTTTTTATTTTACTGTTGAAAGCTCAATATCATCGTGGCATTTTCAATGGTTTTATGTGTAGTAAAAAAAAACTAGACCCGTTATTTGAATTAATGGTTTTAAAATAATGCAACAACAAGTGAATGACAAATAGAACAATCTTAATGTTCAACATCAACAATGATTTGAATTGAATCAATTGTCAAAGTATGTAAATTGTGGTTCATGCAGGTCAACGTTTGCTTACGAGTTTGTCGATAAAGGCATGGGCTGTATGTATTGTGATAGATGCAAAAATAACCATTATTATTTGTATTATCGCATATACCGAAAATAAATTTATCAGAAAACTGTTTGTTCATTTCGGCAAGTATTCCCCTTTTGAAGGAAAAGTAAAACTTTATAGTAAAATGCATAACATAGATACACCTATTAAACAGGAGACTATATATTTATTTATCTTTCAGTATTGTTTCCCCAACCCAAGGAATAATACACGGTAACGATATTGTAAAGGGCGCTGTTCTATCGCATCAACATGTTGCTTTTGTACCAGATTGATACTAATATAATGCTACTTCATATATTACACACTTCCAAAATGTTCGAACATTAGAATTAGAGTAGCATTAAAAAAATAATATATGGCACATATAGGGTCGTCACGGCAATAACACTTTTACGTATGGGAACATACAATATAACCGTGCTATAAAGTAAAATCAACATATCCATGAAGCACCTGAAAATGATATGCACTGAATAATTCATGGTTTGCTATAAATAACTTATGTTTAGAATTTATAGAAGGACAATTTGCGTTATGTTATAATGGTTTATTAACTAATGCATGTTCAAGCTCTGCAAAAGAATAAACAATTAAGTACAAAGTGTATAAGTTATACATTACTACATTAAATGATCTTTGCCGTATTTTAAATCAATCGAAGACACGCATAACAAACTCCGCACTGTATTGGCGTGTTAATTCAATACCATCCGTATCTGGTTATATAACTTACATCAAGGAGATACATAAATTAATATGCATTATATGACTTCTTTTTTATGAGTCGGTCTCTGGAAGAACTGGACTTAATGCATTTGCGTAAAGCATTAGTTCGCATAAGCTAAACAGGGACGAATTTCCCGCCTCGACTGAATTTTCGTTTATAAGAGACTTCCTTTAAACAAAACATTCCATCGGAACGGAAAGTGTCGTCCATGATTACCCTGTGCGAACTGAACATGCTAATTTGGGAAGAAATTTTACGCATCGTATGTGTTCTGTTTGCAGCGCCATATGTTATTCAATTGCTTGAATATAATAATATAGACATGATATCTTATTTCGAAAACTTAATTTGAATAGAACGCTAGTAGCCTACTAATAGTTTAATTATGTTATGAGAATAACTCGTTTGATGTAAACACGTTTTGATGAGTCTGTAATGTATTGACATGTACTTTGTCCGATTTGTGAAAACCTCGTACATTCAGATATAAAATAAAATGATACTCATCTTCTAGAATAAGCCAAACAGGCAAATGCTAGTATTAATATCGGCATTGTCTCATTTGTGTCGTGTTCTGAGAAAACTGGGCAGAATGCATGTGCATAAAGTGTCGTCCCAGATTAGCCTGTGCAGTCCGGGAGACATAATTTGAACGAAAAATTCCATAAAAGCGGAAATTGTCGTCCCTGATTAGCCTTTGCGGACTGCACAGGCTTATCTGGGATGACAATTTACGCACAAGCATTATGCCCAGTTTTCTCAGAACGCGACACATATTTCTATACTTCTCGATATTTACATATTTAAGTGTCCAATAATCTTGAAAATAGTTGATTTTTTTAATAGTTGAGGACATACTATAAGAAAATGACCAACTATATACAGATTTTGAATTTAAAAAAAGTGCTTTTTTCTACAAAAAGACTATTTTTCATGCATTTCTCTGACATTGTATATTTAAGTTTGTTTTGGATTTTTGGCAATTTATTAGTCCACATGCTTTTTTGTTACATATTTTTTATTGAATAAAAATGCTTTTATATGAAAAAATAAAAACAATCTTGTTCTTATTTACGATCATCAAAATATATTATAAATGGGCTGCAAACTTAACAACCCTTGTACATTTGTTGATTCAGTTAATTTATAGCCAACGCTTTTGGCTCATTTTCGATGGAATTCTTCATTTTACACACTGAATAAAAGAATCACGTGTTCGTATCAAATTATGTAATCACCGTTCAAATCAGGATACATAATTATTCTTTTGTCGGATCGTTTTCTACTTCGAGATTGACGTAACTTTGAATGCCATAGAATAAGTACATTGATATTCATCAATGGAACTGAATTAATAATCTATTGCACCAGTCTGAAAGTTCAGTATTCCACTTATACGGCTTTGCGTCTGTCGTTCGAGCAAGCTTTTTTTTACCGGCAGATGATTATTTTAATTAATAGTTGTTCTTTACCAGTAAAAGTGGATTTTCTTGATACTTAACAAAGACGGTTTCATTAAAATGTCATTTATTATGATGTGCCTGTAGTTTTATTAGATGTCCACGTTTTGTTTCGAATTTCTTTTTAACGCCCTGAGTAAATAATCTGTTAAAATGGTATTGTGGTGCTTATTTTGAGAACGTGATTCGAGCTCATTGAATTTCAAACTGTTATCAATGTCTATAATTTAGTTCACTGTTCAAATGAGGATACATACGGCAGAGTGGATGATTATTGCGTTAAACTAATGACCGTGTTCAGTATTTATGTTATATGTTAATGAATTACGCACTGATTCAACGGGGTTTAATGCATGTGCCGAAAGTGTCGTCCCAGATTAGGTTCGCACAGGCTAATCAGGGACACCACTTTTCGTTTAAACTGGATTTTCGTCAAGAAGAGTCTTCCTTTAAATGAAAAATACAATAACAGCGGAAAGTGAAGTCCCTGATTAGTCTGTGCGGACTGCATTAAACCCCCTTTCCACACGGCGAGGCTCAAATGCTGTCGTTATCACGTACAAGGTGGGTAATTTCTAGTTGATGCCCATTTCGCGTTACGTCAATTACGGTTTTATATTAGAAACCTCTGACGTGTTTGTCCTGGTTCAGTGGAACGAGTGCTTTCAAACGATAATAATCATCGAACAATTATTGTAATGCATGCCACATAACGTGATGGACTGAATTCACATTCCATCAGATCTGTAGCGTATCGATCGGTAACGCAACGAACGTTACCATTAATACGAATGGATTTTCAACGAGTGCGAATACAAGCTATGAAGATTGCTATATAGCGGATCTTTCAGATTACACATGGCCATCGTTCTGTGAACAGGGGGGGCTGATGCATGTGCGTTAAGTGTCGTCCCATATTAGCCTGTGCAGTCCGCACAAGCTAATCAGGGACGACACTTTCCGCCTAAACTGGATTTTTGCTAATAACAGACTTACTGAAAATATCATGAAAGCGGAAAGTGTCGTCCCTGATATGCCTGTGCGGACTGCACAGCCTTATCTAGAGCGACACTTTACGTACATGCATTAAGCCCTGTTTTCACATAGCGATGTTCATTCATAAAATAAATAATATCTGATATATGGCATCATAGCATTAATTTTAATGCAAGTCAATATGGTAGGGGGTACTTATTTGACTACTTAAGTATACAAAACTTCAAGAAACTAGTTTACTCAAGATTTTTCCAAGGGTCGAATTGTTTATATCCAGAAACTACTAAACAATGCTTAATTTCAAGCTATTTTGAAAGCAAGTCCTTTTGCACTTAGTGTTGAATAACAAGGTATCAAAACATGTGTTGAGGGGGTGCAGCAGGAAACCTTTAATGGGGTTTTCATATGATTTTCAATCTTTTTTAGAGGATTATGTAATAGATAAGTTGCTATTAATTGCAAGAGTATATGCTTATCTGTTTTAAGGATGTCGCCACATTGTTCCAACATCAAGGTCATGTATACTTGAGTATAATATGGTATCATCAAATAAAGAAGGATTTAGATAGTATTTTACCTAAGGTTGAAAGTTTGTTAATGCCTTTGTGTTAATTAATACGAGTTTTGTATTTGAATAGATCTTGATACAAATTAACACATAAACAACTTCTACTCAACTTCAATTTTTTACAAAATAGTTTTGTGTTAATTTTGTTTATTTTATTGGCTATCATTCTAAATGTTGTTAAACATTCAACAGTCGAATGTTTGTTTTACATGTATAGAACAAATCGTCATGTTGAATCCGATGCAGATTTCACGGATTATAGCAATCTTTTCTTTAAACCTTTAATGTCGAATTTTTAAATCTATGTAAGTTCGGGATACGCGAATCACATAAATATGTTTGATGCAAAAAAAGGCGTTTTAGCGATCTTCAAAACCAATTGCAAGTTATGCAAACGGAGGACGTCTTTGAATAATTTAAAGCGAGTAGGCAGGTTTAAGCTTTCACTTAATGTAATTAACATGCGTTTCTTGAATGTAACTGTCAATAATATGTTCCCTTCTATGGCACATAAATGGTAGAATAATAATGGAGTAGCTTTAAAAGCTGCAAGAAAATGATTTATACTCGTATTTACTGACATTTCTAACATTTTTGATACATTTATTGTGAACATTATTCGGTTTTATTATTGAAGGTTTATATTTAAGGTTTGTTCAATAACCCATATTTTACATATTAAACAATATGAAAGATGCATCGTTAGGTACTATTGTCATAATGTTAGTAAAATAAAACAATGTATACCTATGTCAATATACGTTTACGCGTATAGCCATCGCGTAATTACAGAACAGAACCGAACAGAACATATCTTTATTTGTTTCACAAGTCACATAATACATTATACATATATTGTGACAACAGGTGAGCATATTGTTTACAAAAAGTTATTTCACAAAACAGAAGATCGAGTAAGCAACAATTTAGCTATTTTTTGGGGAAGGTGATCAGGGAGTTTACTTTTTAATTTCTTTACCATTATCAGTCAGTATAACTTGTGTGAATTATGGAATATATATATAAAGACACATGATGACATCGGATAGAGGGAGCAACAATTAAGTTGATGATTGGGAATAGGAAATCTAACATTTATTAAAGCACTTATTGACGGTCATACCATAAGCTGTATATTATCGGGGATTGCGTGCTTTGAAAGTCATATAGACGTCGAGAATCAAAACAAATAGATAAATATAGCAGAGTTCAACATGCGAAAATATGAGTCTGTGTTTAAGTTAAATGAGTGGTACATACAATTTAGAAGGCGAGAACGTCGCTTACCAATGCAATTCAACATGCTTTACTTTGTTAATTTAAAAATCTATAACATCATATCAGACTTGCAGAAATGGGATTTATACATATACAAAAGCCACTTCTTTTTAGCACATCCTTTTCTGTGTAACAGTTACAACACTAGGATCTCATTTCTAATTTGTAACGTCCTATTATAAAAGGTCATGAGGTATACATTATATTATCAGGATGTTAATGTATAGATTGTCATATAAATGTCATACATAATTTACAACAAAGATCAACGTGAAACAATTTAANTAGGGAATTGGAAAGGGGGGTGGGTGTCCAGTTGATTTTTGACCTTGTTATTGGAGATTTACCTGGGCGTTGTACATTTTAAATGTATAGTAACCTCAACAATATAAATGCATGTTTAATTTAGGCCTTTGCTTATTTATTGACATTCCTGCCTGGATTTAAAGCTAAAGATATACGACTTGTGATCGGTAAAGGCTAGTTTCTAAACCCCCAAAAAGGTAGACTCCCATCGAAATTAAGTTATGGGAAGGTAGCCAAGGGGTTTAAGTGTACAGGTTGCATACAACATTTATATATTTAATGTCTTCGCACTAGAGAATACTTTTTAAACTATTTATATAAGTGTGTTTATATATGCACTGATATTGTTTGTTTATTTATTGTTTTCGATTATATTGAAAGAAGCGAACCCTATTAGTTCCCCACGTGTTGGAGTGTTGGGAGAATAGAAAACATAACTATGAAACCGAGGAGGACGATAATATTAAGATCACCATTTGTACTCTGATCACGGTTTGCAAGCCAATTATTAATTAAGTCGCAGTATAATTGCCCCAGCAGTTATGTAATAGAAGAATTTACTCAATAGCAGTGCGGCTGTTGTCGTTGTTAACTGCTACCATGGATACAATATAGGTTACAGTTTACACGATGCAAATGACTTGTTAATGTGAGGCTGGATTTTTCTAAATCGAGCGGCAGCGATATCAGGTATATATCTGTCCGTAACCGACAGTAACGTGTGAGTGGTATAAACTAGTTGGTTTGAAGAATTGTCGTGTTTTGTTCGAGAATATTCCGAGTTGTCAAATTTTTCGGATTTAAGCATATCTTCCTCTTCAAATTTTGCGTAAGTCTTTTTTTAAGCGTGTATTTAGTGTAATTTGTATGCAATCGGAAAAACATACCTCCCAATGAATAGTTTGTGTTTATGTGTTTCAAACTATTATTCTTAGTAATGATTGCATGACATGCTACACTACAATTTATTATTGAAAACTTACTTACACGAGTTATAAAAGACTTAGTGAGTTCGAAATAGAAATATAAAGTATCTCTTTATTTGCCAAAAAAACTCTTAAACTAATTAAATGTTATTTCCTTTAATCTTCAATGATACAATAAATACAACAATTTATTGATAAAACGTAAAGAACTACTCACTTTGTACTAATGAATCCTTCTCTTAATGAATATCTAAAACGCTCATCAGCGGTTTACAACACAATCAGACTTGGCCCAATAATGTTCGAGGATCTGGGCTTTAGGGTGTTGTGCTTAGTTCAGTGGGTTTAACGAGACAAGACAACACACATATTTATTCAGACGTGCACAGTATACATCGTCTTAACATTAGATATTGCACACAGGTACTTGAAACAAATTTTGGTCCTTATATATATAATAAAAAAATGGGTCCTTATATATGTAATAAAAGAAAAGGTATCCAACGATGATTTCACAGGTGTATTTATTAACGCTATGCAACAGCATGAAAGATCGAATAATGCACACACATGTCGTTGTGGTTGCCAGCAGAAAGCATCAATATATATATATATAAATAAATATTTCTTAAAATCAGAGCTTCATCTACAAATTTGGCGAACTTTATAAGTTCAAATTTATTCGTTGTATTCCGGCAGTTGGTGGAATTTATAAACAGAAGGTCTACTGTTATAATATTTCGTTAGATAGTTTCTTTTTATATCAACGTATATAGGACATTAACAAACAAAATGAAACTCACTTTCGAAATCTAATTCGTTACAACAAAGGCAATATCGTGGTATATTTTATTCAGCATATCTTCAAGTTTGAATTCTTAGTGGCAGACTCGAGGTCCGAAGCTTTGTGACGTAGTGTCTTAGTAATTAAGGTAATTCATTTAACAGTTCGCCCCAGATGATTTAGAGATGTAATTAATATTTACACAGAAAAAGGCAACCTGAAGATATTACCGACATTCGTAATTGAATGGTGTGAGTATCCTTGGTGAAGAAATTGCAGAGCAGACTAATTGAAGAGTTACTTGTAAAATGAAACGGCGTGAAATGTTTAACACGTCCTTACGGGAAACGAAATTGGCTATCTCTGTCAAAGCAAACATTATCGAGAGATCATCCTCGAAAAGGCATTACGTCTTGAATCGATTATAAGAAGGACATACAAAATGTCGATAAGTTTTGTTCTCAAGTTTTTTTGTTTTATTTTAAGCATTGGAAGTAAACGTTTTAATCAATGGAAACACACGAATGTGTTCTCAAATCGCATTTATTATATTCAAAGGAATAAACATAATTGTTAAATATCCGTTCATATCAGTGTTTTTGTCACATTGTATAGGGTTATAATAAGGGTTTCTGCCCTGATGATTTAATTTTCTGAGCAAATATTAAGGTAAAACTTCTGCAGTTGTATCAATGGATAATCACATTCCAAATGAAGTCGCGCTCAGAAAAAAAAACGGGGTTAAATGCATGGGCGTAAAGTGTCGTACAGGCTAATCAGGGACGACACTTTTCGCCTAAACTGGAATTTCGTCAGGAAGAGTCTTCATTTAAACAAAAAATCAATACAAGCGGAAAGAGCTGTCCCTGGTTAGCCTATGCAGACTGCACAGGCTAATCTGGGACGACACTTTACGCACATGCATTAAACCACCTTATCTCAGAGCGAGGCTCATATATTGTTTCAGTGCCCCGGATGCCAGCGATAGTCCCAACTTCCGTACAGAACTGAAGAAACTGGAGGTCAACATGGCGGCTCTTCAAGAGAAACAAGCTTTCCTTGACCACGAGCAAGAACTGCTCGACAAGGAAGACAACCTGTCGAAACGAACACAGAAACTGAAGGACTTTGAAAAAGAGGTGACTTAAGTAATATGAGAGAATTGCCCCTTAGAATTGTGTGTGCGTATGATAAAAGTTGAAACATTTTATTAGTTTAAAATTGAACTTAATTTGTATACGTAATATTCATTGCCATAACGATTACATGAAAGATGAAGTGCTCCGATTAACCGAAATGGTACATGTGTTAATGTATAATTAGTCTGGATGAATATATTGTGTACGTATAATGAATAATGATAGTGTTTTCAGCTCAATGTTAGTTTTTACGTATTTGATCTTTTAAAATAAAGATAAAAAACTATTTAGTTGCATTTAGATTTGAATATGGTTGTTACACTAAATGACGTCACACACATCTGTATGGTATTTCAGGTTGAAGAGGCGGAGATGTTGTTGAATAAACGACAGAATCTCGTGAGGCAAAGGTCTATGACAGTGGAACAGCTCAATCATGTACGCTCAGGACATAAAAACAATACTTTAATATTAACAAAGTGAAACTCCTATTGCAGTGGTTCGGGATAATTTTCATTCTCACAACGAGGTCATTGTTTAACTCTTTCAGTGCTGGAATCGAATTTTGAAGGCCTTTGCAAAGAGTTTGGATCCAGATGAGACGCCACAGAACGTGGCGTCTCATCAGGATCCAAATTGTTTGCTAGTCTGATAGTATTTTTTGAAAAAAAAAAATCGAAGAAAATGCTAATTTTAGAAATTCAGCAGACAACATTTTAGCAGACGACAAATTTCCCAGCATGCAAAGGGTTAAGACAACCGAACAATTTACCAAGAATAAGATTCACACGATAAATAATTTCAATGCAAAGCGAACCAGTTTAGTAACAAATACACCACTATACTCTTAATCATTAACTCTTATTCCGAAGTATATCTTGAAATATTGTGGCAACCTAATCATGCTAACAGTTACATGTGTAACTACTGGTTTAACACGAAGAACATAAATTAATTAGTTCGACACGCTTAAGACATTTATGGTGAATGGAATATTGATAATTAAAATAAAATCATTCGGTGAAGAGTTCAATATGGTATGTCCTTATCGATTGAATGTATCCAATTATAACATTGAAATAATAATCAAATTATTATTAAAGGCAACAGAGCAAAGAGTTAACTTTATAATCTAACTGATTGAATACTGTCAAAATTAAAAGAAACTTTCAACAACTTAATACTGTGCTCGTTCTTCAGGATCTGTTGACAATAAAATCCGAGCTGGAAGAACGGCTGGTGGATATTGAACAAGATGAAGAAGTGCCGGACACGGTAACCCAGGATACCGATCAGGTTCCACAGCAACACCTGTCTCCGACTGCTTCTTCTAAAGCCCGCCATCATTGGTATGCATATTTTATGTAGGGTAGCTTGACAGATTAGGCCTGTACGAAATTATATTTTCTGAAACTTCCTTTTCCTGTTTTTTTGGTGTATACGTGATGTTGGAAAATTGCATTGGGCTTGTGCTTCTTTAACGTTTGACATAATATAACCCGACAAGGTGAAACGATATTATAATAATTTTATTTTGTAACCAAAACATCACATGCAATTCCGTTTCATATTTCTACAAAAAACAACATGTTTTATATAATTTTTTCAGGCCATCAAACATTGAACAATTTATTTAATAAATTGGTTGCAAAAGACGCAACACCTGCTGAGGTTATGGTTTACAAAGTATTATTAACTTGTACAGTTGCTCTCGAACAAAACCTTTGCAATTTAAAACACTTTTAAGACATATGTGATTGATCACGAAATAATTTCCGTTGTTGTATAAGTTTCATAATTTGAGAGATGTTCTAGTTAATGCACTATTTGTCCTTACAGATTTCAAAAGCAAATTAAAGCTGTGTGACACCAGGTGCAGATTTGTTTTCCCTTCATAATACTATTTTAAAGTAAACTTTTCCTACTTTTGCAGAATTGTTATTTCAATGACTAAAATATAATATTATTGGTGGTGTTTTAAAACTGTCTATAAACAAATCATATTTGCATAATATTCTAGAGGGTTTAACGATAATAGTACTTTTAATTTAATTTACAACTCTACAAGTATTTAATAACATATGCTACAAATGAACTAAACTTTGCATGATCTTCCCAATCAATCATCGCATATAACGTTGTTTAAACTTGTTTATATAATAGTCCAAGGACACGTGTATTTATTAAAAGATTTCAAATAGAACATTATTAATAGGTATAATTTTTCAGGCAAGTTGCTCGACGCCATCTCGTAGATAAAGTGAAGTTGTTAGAGACCACCGTTCAACGCTACAGAACGCAAGTGGCGTCGTCAACAGCTACAATTACAGCGAAAGAAATGGCAATCGACCGTCTTGCAAAAGAAGTACGTTTAAACACACTTGTCTTAATTAAAATGTATTTATAATACCTTTATTGGTTACTCAAATGCAACTGCTTCACATTTCCGGCATTTGTGGTAAAACCTATGCTGGGGAGATTTTTTTAGAAATGAGTTTTACTGTCTTTCACACAGTGATTGTGATATGTACGCTTGTTTTTAGAATGTGCTAATGTATACCATATATAACTAAAATGTGACAAACGCATTTAAGCTCAACCATCGTATAAATATATCATTGAATGAGTTTATGACAAATCAATAGTTTGATAGTTTTTAATATTCTTACTTACAGTTACGTAGGTGGCCCTGATATGTTGTTCTTGATTAAAGAAACCAAAACATACATGCACGCGGTTTGCATAGGTTTTCTAGCATATACCCCGTTTACAGGCAATACCAGTTCAGTAAGGGATTATATATTTTACGTAAGGCACAACTTTTAATTTTGTATCTCGATTTTCTTTCCAGAATTCATCACTAAGGGTAGAACTGGATGAGAAAACAAAACGCATCCAGCAATTAGAATCGCGTCTATCATTAACAATTGAAGACAAGTCTCGGAGTGACAAAGAACTGAATATGTTGTTGGAGGAACTTCAGACCATCGATCTGTCTACGCCACAGAAAATGCTGTTTACGTCTGAACAGCAATCACGCTCCGGTAAATTGAGACATTTAAAAAAGCAAGCTTCGTCGTTTTCGTTCTTTGCACAAAATAGCACATCGTCCATATTAAGTTCTACCACACCGAAACGAACTTTATCTAACAAAGACATTCAGGACAATAAATTCACGCTCATAGACCGGGATTGCAACAGTGACGATTGTCAATATGGGCGCGGTATTGCAAACGGCGTGTTGGATGACAAAGAAAGTATTCATGGAAGAAACAATAATGCACATAATACGCCCGGTTCAAGAATTTCAAGGGAGGTTCGATTTGACGAAACGGGTAGCAAAGCCTGCATTGTGATGTGATTTCTGATGACTTAGGGACTATTATGTTAAGCATTTTCAAATATTTATAGAGGCATTTGGAGTTGTGATAGACTTTTTCTCGTTATTAAAATATGAGCGAAAACAGGTACTTCCAAAGATAAAAATGTTCTTTGACACTGTGCTGTTGCAAGACTCAAGCAATAATGTGATGTGTATAGTTTTCAATGAAGTGTTATTCGTTTATGTCATTTCTAATATCATCACACAAATCGTACGTAAGTATGCGCTGTTATTTGTTTTCCTTTAGTGTTATTGCCATTAAAAACACACATCCCGTGTTCATGCGTGCTTAAAATATGTAAGTCAATTCAGGTATTGATTTTCAAACAAAGTGCAATGAGTGCACAGTCGTTATGTGTTATGAAAGTTTAGTTTTGATTGTTATTGTATTTGTTTTATTTATTACATTTTAAACATAGTATTACATCTGATAAGTTTTACAATGCATATACGTCATTGTATTATTTATTATAAAACTTTTTTTCCTATATATATATATATATAGTTTTAATTCATCTGGAAGGTCTTCACTAATTTCAAATTATATATATATATATATATATATATATATATATAANTATATATATATATATATATATATATATATATATATATATACATATATTCTATTCTCAACAGTACGTGTTATGGACGCGTTTAAAATCAAATGTATGTGTTTGTAACGTAACTGATTGTCAATGTACCCAATTTGTCTTATAGAAACACACAAGTCTCTGAATGATGGAAACACAATAAGTCTCTGAATGATTTGTAACTTTTTCTTTAATTTTCTACTCAAATATTCTCTAATTACAATTATAAGTTTCAAGTAAAAGTTCTCTCAAATCTAACCGCAGAATATACTGAAGTTCTCTCTACATCAACATCTAGTTTTATATTGAAATATACATAAACATAAGATAATGATATTCCTTACAACATATTTGATTGGTCAAAGTGATTAACTGAACACTCGTTGATTTCCCATTGGCTCGGTCAAAGAGTTCCCTTACCCCGTGTTATTTTCCGATTGGTTGAGTGTTGTTCCAACAAAACGTTCCTCGGGAACGAAGTAACTTTCATGTATAAACCCATTTATTGAATAATCCTCTTAGATATCTGATTTGACTATTAAATGTACTGTACTGAGAGATAATTTACTAGGATTACGATTCCCGTTGCATCACTTTATAGAGTCTAGCGACAACAAGGTATAATAGTAATCCCCATGACCGGTATAGATCAACGGATATATGAAATAACTTAGTATGATTAGAATTTCCGTGTCAATATTTCTGACCATTTTATCAACTTGATACCTTGTTGAATAAACGTCTCTAAGTAGGAGATGCACATATATAAATATACTATCTTTGACCTTTCAAATTGTTGGTTTAGTCTATTTTACAATGAATGCAAAGTATGTCATGTTTCTACATGCAAGAAAAGCTATTAAATTTCCAAATATCATTTATGTTATTATTGTTCCTAATACTCAAATATTTTCTTTATATAATTACTATGATATAAGATTTATCATTAATTACAATAGTTATTTTATTTATAAATATTGATGTAAATAAACTTTTAACATTTTCTCACACTATTTAAAACATCTAAGCATTCCTATCATATTATTAATATTATATGTAATTAAATTTCTATCATATTGTTATATTGTATAACATAATATTTATGTTATAAGAATATACAATATGCATACGCTGTTACGTTACACAACCTTTCCCCTAATATGAATTTTTATATATTTTATGATATATAAAAATGCATTCTTTCGAATTTACAAAGTACTTGAAAATGTTGTTGAAGTACAATGTATATGAATTACTGTAAAAATCCTGATTATATTGAATATATGTTTGTTACTAAATACTAAGATTACAATACAATGACTACAAAATACAACAAAATAATACATCATAATACATTGACGTATATCACACCATGACTATTTCATTTGGATGGATTGAACAGGAATCGTATTGACCAGTCGTATCTATCTATCTGTGTGGGTTGCGTAACCTTTTTTGATTGGTATTGTTTTCTACCTTTCAACCTATTGAATTGTGGTATTTGATGCCGAGCGTGGATTAATTGTAAGTTCGATTCCTTTAGTTCCGTGAAGCAAAATCGGCAGAAATGTTTGTTCATGATAACCCGGAGGGGATAGCCACATGTGACGTGATAACCTTGATAACAACACTGTGTTTTATCGCCACAGAAATTGAAACGTAGACAGATTTGACAAAGAATATGTGGATGTACGTGTGTCTTTCCGCGGCGACCTGTAGTGATGAATTGATGTACGCGATCGTGTAGTTGCTTATTGTCAGTGTGGTAAAATGTAGCGATAGACATGTGTTTTCGGAATTTTCTTGATAGTGATGTTGACCGTATTAGGAAGCGAAATGCTTTTATGGATTGTAGATAATCAAACCCGTAAGTTCCAATGATAGCCTTACAGAGGAAGATATTTTGCGTGTGGTTAACGCTGGATAAGTGATCGTACATTTGCTGTTGTAGAATAGGTTTGTCTAAATAATCGATGAGGAAGACCATGGTGTCACTGTGTATTTCTCCTGATGCTATCATGTATGCGAATACTGACATGTCATGTGTGCGCTCTATGGTGTGCATGTTTTGAAATGTAGATATAAAGTAACGGATTTGCTGTAACTGTGATTCATGAATGGGTAGTGTGATTGGTATGATTTCCTGAATGTAAAGTCTTGGTGAAAATCAAATGAGGGTCTGAATGAATTGAGAGTGGTAAAACCAAAAAGTGATGTGAATGATTACGTCAATGGTGTACATTTTAACAGCTAATGAAAGGTACAATTTAAAGAAAAGATTAAAATTAAGGTAATAAATGTCTTTTTTTTTAATTTGGTGACGTCTGGATCGGCGGCGGATGTGGACCTTCTCGGCTGGCTGTGTGTAGTAGAGGGCGAACGGAAATGGTGATGTCGTGGGGTCGAATGACGTCAGCGGCGATGTCGTTGATTGATGGCGATGTTGTGGGTTTTGATGACGTCGTTGAAGGATGTTGATGTTGCGGATCTGGATGATGCAAGTGGCGATGTCGTTGATGAATGGCGATGTTGTGGGTTTTGATGACGTCCCGTTGTGGATCTGGATGATGTCAGTGGCGGCTTGTGTGTAACTGTCGTCGATGCACTTCCGGTGGTGGTTTGTTTTTGCGGCTTGTGTGTAACGGTCGTCGATGCACTTCCGGTGGTGGTTTGTTTTGGCGGCTTGTGTTTTAAGGTCGTCGATGCACTTCCGGTGGTGGTTTGTTTCTGCGGCAGAAGAACAGTTGGAATAAGCAACTATTGTTATGGTGTATCTTGGTGTGGAAATCAGTCATGGTGTACGATATACTCATCGTAATCACATACAATCCGATGTTGGTTAGAATATAGTCCAATAATTTTCACTACGTATGAACATAAATCCAAACGTTCACAGAAGAATATAAGGTAATCCACTATCAATTATATACAGTTAATTTGCGCAAGTAGATCGATCAACTCATGAGTGCATTATACAATGTTCCGTAGTTGACATTCATTTCAATTATTTATTGTTCTGTTCACTATTGACGATAGTTGATAATATTCAGTAAACAGCCCATGGTGCTGATTTATGGTTCACAACTTGGATAAAATGTTAGATAATGATGTGGTTAACAAGTTGTTATCGTCAAGTATCATCATGATGTTGTCGTCTGCAAGGGTTCGTTATACTCGTAGAGACGGGTATATGGATGACAGTGTTCGTGTCTGTTGTAGGGGTGCCGATGGCTTTCTGCCTTCGGGTACGAGAGGTTCGCACGCCACGTCGCAGGCCACGCATAACCCGGGGGACTGATTTCTCCCAGGCGCATATCATCGTTGGCAGATCAAAATAGGGAAATTATGGGACGATTAGATCGGGTCATGCGTTTACATTTACAGTAAATGAGAAGTGCTGTACCAGAACTCAGAGCTGTCATCACTCCTATGACAATGTATCCCCATAATGGAAAGTTATCGGATGTCGCGTCAATGTCATTAAATTGCCCGATATTTTGCAGTTTTTTTTATTAAAGCTTCCATAGGTATTTCTCTGATGTTTGAGAGTTCATGAGGCATTTCAGTTTTAGAGAAATTTATGAGAGAGGTATGGAATGGTTTCCAAATGGAAGAGCCCTTCAAGGAAGGCAATTCAAGTTTGTCGTTTTGAAGGCGGATTTGGCTGGAGTTAACGTACCAAGCATTTAACGTAAAGTGTTCATTGTATGCGCGGCAGTTCATGGGTATATTAATAATGTCTATGGGAGCGATTGCGCGAGCAGATATTTTATTTTGGGTATGGTCTTGACATATTGTTACAAGGCGTAGGTATTTGGCATCAGGTAAGAATGTGTTAGGGTTTATGAGCACCTTGCAATAATCCTTTATGTATTGAGTGTTGTTAACCATAAAAGCTATGACACATAATTTAGACATGTCCACTTGGTAGAATGGAGATTGTACGTCACATGTACGTTGCGATTGACATTTTCTTAGTTCAAAATCTGTCAATAGGCAGTAATGATTTCGCGCTTGATCAATCAATAAGCCATTAGTTTCTATTTCATATCTAGCGGACATGTTATAATGAATTCTGTTGTCATTGATAGTTTCATTAGCAGGTGAGTAGGGCATATCGAAATTAAATACTTCATATACATCGAAGGAAGCTCCGATTTCAAGGAGAGGGATGTCCATTGTAATGATAATAGCGGTAGGTGACATGACGGCGGTCGTCAAGTTAGATTGGTAATAATGCCATAAGTCGGTCTTGGGATAAGCTGGTTGTTGTAAATTATTAGGTAGTTTTGTCGCAATGTCCATTAGTACATCTTTGAGGTGAATAGGTGAAATAAGAGACGGAAAAAGTCTGCCAGTGCTGAGCATGTTTAGTTGTTCCTAAAAAGCTTCTAGATGGAGTGACGCGTGTAAAACAGCTTGGCTTAACTCATCAATTATGAGCTTAAGGGAGTTGTAATTAACTGTGTAATCTTGAATAGCATGCGTCATTGCCTCAATACGCTCATGCGTGTTCCTTATTTTTTTCATCAAGTTGTTTAAGAGTAAATATCAAAGTGTTAATGGAGTGGCGATTCTCAGATATGTGTTGTTGGGTAACATTAAGAATGGACAAACTATTTTGTAGGACATGGATAACAGTTTTCTGACTTTCTTGAAGTTGATTAACATGTATTTGAATATTACGGATGTCAGAATCGTCAGCTGTGCCAAAAAGAAAGTTAAAGAATCCGCCTAGGGGTAATAATGAGCGTTTTTGGATATGACTTAGTGTTTTATAATCTAGATAACTGTCAAGTACGTTGTCATGGTCAGCACGGATGTATTCGAGTTCGGTATGCAGTTGTGCTAACGATTGTTCAAAAGCGTCAGTTTGTAACACTATATCATTTCGTTTGAATTGAGTCGTCATGTCATGCGTGGCATTTGTTATATTTTCTAGCCTTGTTTCAAGCTGGGTAAGATATGTGGAAAAGACAGTGGTATCAAGAAGTAGGGCTACTTGCCAATGAGCTCTGGTTACAGACACTTCGTTAACTTTTTGAAATATGACATTTTCATTAATCAGCGATCAAGCGCAACGATATTATCAAAAGAAATGATGGGAACATCATCTGAAATATTACAAAGAAGAAGTATAGTATTATGACCTATTAACTACACTTCATGCTATGTAAAAAAATTGGAGTCATTCAAGCGTATAGACATTAACATTGCTTTGCCGTGTGGTCGTTAATGTAAATATTTACATATGGTCAGCTATTGCCTCAAGACACGTGAAAATCACTTTCTTTATGGATTTATTGGATTTTTGACGTTTTCGTATTGATTTCCTTTTCTTACGTTTAATAGCTATTTTGTCAATTTGCATCTGATTATCTGTTGAATCAGTGTCACATTGACGTGAGAGCGGGCATTGTGATTCAACCTTATCATATTGATGCGTATCAGAATCACTAGAGCTTGAAGTATTGTAATTGAATTGTTTGTTTCTTAAATGTTTTTGTAATTCCGCAAAAGGGATATCTTCTTCATTGTCAGAATTGTCCCGGATTTGACGGGTTTGTTTAGTAATGATAGGTAATCCTTGTATTGATTTATTCGAATCACTATTAAACTCACTATCTTCAGCAAAAGCTAACTGTGCTTTCCTTACGGGGCGTCCCATAGTATTATTTAATATAGGCCATTCATTGATATAAGCATGTCTTATTTGGTTAGCATGAACTTTGATGGTGGAATTGTCTAATTGTTGTTTTATAACGTTTGTTAAAGGAGATTTTTGTTCAATAATACGGTAATAGGTCCTCCATTTACCATCTAATTTGTTTGTACGTTGAAAGTTTTTGTAGTAAACTGGGTCATTTATTTCGAATTTAATATCCTTCGCGTTTTTATTGGCGAATTCGGCCCGTTTATTTTTAGATTTAAGAATTTGGGCACATACTGTTTTGAATGATTTTTGTTGTTCTTCTAATATTATTTTATGATAATATTCACCGTGATATTTACGTCTGGGTTTTAATAAATTGTCTATTGGAAGAATGGGGTCCCTGTTGAAAAGTAAAAAAAAGGTGAATCTTTTGATGTTTCTGAAGAAGAAAATCTCATCGCTGCCAAAGACATATTTAAATGTAAATCCCACTGTTGAATATTTTCCTGAACACGTTTGGATAGTATATTGTTCATGGTTGAATGAGAGCGTTCATTTATGCAATTAGCCTCGCGGTGATATGTAGATGTTTTTACATGCTGGATATTCATTGATTTTAATGTTTCTGTAAATGCCGTGGTAGTGAATTCTTTACCGTTATCAGTAATTATCCTTATCGGACATGAGTGTCGACAGTAAATCTCGTTCATTAATAAGTGTATTACGCTATCAGAAGATTTATCTGGGGATGGGTATGCCTCTATGTATCCTGAGTAGTTATCTACGAAGCATATAATATATCTATTTCCGGAAAGTGTTTTTGGATATGGCCCGCATGTATCCATGGAAACAACTGAGAAAGGGAATGGCGGTATTGAGGTATCTGATGATATGGGAGATTTAATTGCTTTTAAGTTCCTACTTTGACATGTTATGCATTGAGACCCATAATCATTTAATTCTTTGAACATTTTAGGCCAATAATATTTTTCTTTTATAGTATGAAAAAATTTTTGACAGCCGGGATGACCGTTTTCATCATGATATTGCTTGATAACTGAACCCGTCAAGTGTTTAGGTATAAAAAGCCTAAGGGTAGGTTCTTTATGTATGTTTGATATCTAATACAGTATCCCCTCAACCATAAAATATCTATCATCTTCATTTTTGTTTTGTTTTTCATAATCTTAATCTTGTTTTAATCTCAGATATATGAGGGTCTTTTTCTTGTTCTATTTCCATGTTATATTCGTTTATTTTATCGATTTCTATTGTTTCATCCTTTTGAATTGTTAGTGGAACTTTGTTATTATCAGTTATTTGTCTGTGATCAATTTGGGTTGAATCAATAACATTTATTTCGTATATTTGTTCTGGTTGCTTAATCTCCGAGTTTATCTTATAATGTTTATCATTGATATTTAGTTCTAATTCGGTCTTAGCGTCTTTGGTATTTGTGATTTTGGTGTTGGGAGGCCTACTGAGAAAATCAGCAATAGTATTTTTTTTTTCCTGAAATATATTCAATTTGGCAATTGTATCCTGCTATACTAAGCGCCCAAAGTTGTACTTTTTTGTTTTGCATTGGGGATTCAAGAAGGTATTTTAGAGGTTTATGATCTGTTCTGATGACAAATTCAGCATTATGTAAGTAGTGGTGTAATTTACTTAGACTGTAAAATATGCTGGAACATTTTTTTGAATGGTACTATATTTACATTGTGTTGGGCTTAATCTGTGCGATATAAAAAATATTGTTTTTTCACCCACATAATCCCCAGTTTCGTTTTCTTCACATTTTTGAGTTAGACAAGTACCTATACATTTATCAGAAGCATCGGTATATATTATATAAGGCTTATTAGGGTCTGGATAACTTAAATAAGGATTTTGTGTAAATGGATCTTTTAATTGTTTGAAACTGTCCTCACATTGTTTTGACCAGACAAATGGGACATTCTTTCTTGTGAGATTAATAAGAGGTTCAACCATTTCCGAGTATTTGGGGCAAAATCTCCTATAAAATTCCGCTGCACCTAAGACAGATCGGGCATCACGTACGCATTTCGGTCTAGGAAATTGTCTTATTGATTCAACTTTTAATGGGTCTGGCCTTATACCGTTTTGATCAATGATAAAACCTAGATACCTGGTCTCTTTTTGTAAGAATTGACATTTTGATAGCTTAAACTTCAGGTTATGTTTACTGAGACTCTGTAGTACTGTTTTTACGTGCGATAAGTGCTATTGCAAGTCAGATGAACAAATGAGAATATCATCTTGATAGGCTATCGCAAATCCCTCACATCCTTTGAGTACTTTAGTAGCTAATTCCTGAAAAATTCCACTTCCATTTTTTACCCCAAATGGTAAGACGTTAAACTGAAAGATCCCGCGAAATCCTGAAGCAAACGCTGTTTTTTCTTTATCTGGTTCTTTTATGGGAATTTGCCAATATCCTGATATTAAATCCAAAGTTGTGAAATATTTACTTTTACCTAATAAAACCAAAATATCATCAATTAATGGTAATGGGTATGCTACTGATTTTGTAATTTGATTAAGTTGTCTGAAATCAACGCAAAATCTTTTCTCGTCTTTATTTTCGTTGTTTACATTCTGTGTATTTTTCTTTTTGTCTACCAAAACGATGGGGAAACTCCAAGAACTTCTTGACTGCGTTATTATTTTTGCTTCTAACATTTCGTCAATTGCTTTATCTATAAATATCTTATTATTCATCGGCGTGCGATACGGCTTCAGTTTAATAGGTGGATGATCTCCTGTAGGTATGGTAAATTCTATTGATGAAGTTTGAGTTAATTCTAAGTTATTTCTTGCAAAAAGAGTTCTGTGTTTTAAGAGTATGGGGAGAATATTTTCCTTTGATCTTCAGCTACATGCAAATCTGATAAGATTTCGTCTTTAGATAAGCCTGCCTTGGGTGTATTATTTTTGATAATGCTTTCTACAGAACAAATTTCGCTATCTTGTATAGATTGTATTTGGCCTATGAGACAATTACGTTTTAGTCTAATTGTTTTATGTGTATTGTTTATAATTAGAACAGGGAATTTACGATCACGTGTTGTTTTGACAACCGCATTAATAACCGATAAACCAGGTTCATTATCAAATAAAGAATTGCTTATTCCACTGAAGTCATAATTTTGATTTAAACTTATGCGGTTTCTTTTAGTTTTAGCATAGAGTCTATAGGCAGTTTGTGGTTTTAAAACAGTATGTCTTGTTAATTTTGCTATTGTTAAAAGATGTACATCTTCATCTAGAGGTACATAACAATCCTTTATTCTTAAACAACCTAGATCAAAGTTTAAACGGACACCGTTATCTTGTAAAAAGTCTCTACCTAGTATAACGTTCCTATTTATGTTTTCAACAACAACAAAAAATGGGTGTTCTACATATATACTCCATATTTTAAATTTCAATTTTACCCTCCCGCGAACAAATAGTGAATTGCCATTAACTGATTTTAGTCTAACTTTTGTTATTTCGAGTTTCGGTTTATTTCTTATGAGATCGTGAGCTCTTTTACTCATTATCGTTGCTTCAGCGCCCGTGTCAACTAAGCCTCTAAATTTACAGTTATCTATTGAAATGAGACAAGAATTTGGATTACCACACAAAGCAATATAATATGTCTTTACGTTTTCGTCCTTACCATAGACCCCTTTTTGGTAAGACGCCTCTAGTGTTTTTTTTTTATTAAGATACTGTCTTCTTTGAGTACATTCCCTACTAAAGGTCCCGATTTTCCACAAGTCCAACAATCAATTTTGTCTTTCCAATTTTTGGCATATTCGTTCTTGCGTGCATTACCGTTTTGTCCTACCGTGTAACCGTTTTGTCCTACCGTATATGCATTTATTTCGTGTTTCCTACGTCTACAGTTTTGTATAACATGACCCTGTTTCTTACAATATCTGCAAGTGTTTGATGGTCTCAAATGATCAATTTCCATGGGTACAGGTCCATTAAGTGTCGGTTGAGCATAATTATGACTTAAATGTGATCTTAATTCGAATCTTGCCCTTATGTTCTGTTCAGCCATAGCAGAATTTACCGCCACCACTTAAGTAGTCGGATTCTCGCGCATAAGTTTTAAGCGTAAATAATCATGTCTAAGGCCATCAATGAAAGTGCCTATTAATCGACTTTCGATCATTTCGAGATTTTCATTAACGTTTTTATACGCTTCATTTGATAAAGACAGGAGTCTTTCCGCGAATAACTGAACATTTTCGTCGGGTTTTTGTTTAACGGTTTTTAAGAGTGCGAGAGCATAATGAGGGTCCTAAATTTCTGCGAATCTTGCTTTAAGTTCGGCTTTTAAGGTTGCCCATGAATCATCAGGATAATCAGTCAAATACCTATTAATGTAATCACTAACAAGTCCCCTACTAGATTGGTAAGCTACTAATTTCAATTGGTCATCCGCCAAACGTGAAAGCACCCCATATGTTTCTATGTTTTTGATCCAATTTTTGAATTCTTTAGGATTTCCATCAAAAGTTTGGACTTCTTGTGAGACGCTTTGAGTTCCAATAGCATTTGATACACCTCTAATTTGTTCACTTAAATTTTGAAAGAAAACTGGTACTGCTTGATCTGCCATCTTAGATAATTAACCATAAGAAAATAAGTCAGTCACTCACCGAATATTTGCCCGTTCGTTGTGGAGGTCCGGCACGTCATTGCGTCCTTCAGGCCCGTGAAAGAAGTGGTACTTCCGGTTGAGTCGATCCTGGTGTCACTGCGCACCAATTTATTTTGTGTGACGTAACTGATTGTCTATGTACCTTATTTGTCTTATAGGTACACACACGTCTCTGAATGATGGAAATACAATAAGTCTCTGAATGATTTGTAACTATTTCTTTTATTTTTCTACTCAAATATTCTCTAATTACAATTATAAGTTTCAAGTCAAAGTTCTCTCAAATCTACCCGCAGAATATACTGAAGTTCTCTTTACATCAACATCTTGTTTTATATTGAAATATACATAAACATAAGATAATGATATTCCTTACAACATATTTGATTGGTCAAAGTGATTAACAGAACACCCGTTGATTTCCCATTGGCTCGGTCAAAGAGTTCCCTTACCCCGTGTTATTTGCCGATTGGTTGAGTGTTGTTCCAATAAGACGTTTCCTGGGAACGAAGTTACTTTCATGTATAAACCCATTTATTGAATAATCCTCTTAGATATCTGATTTGACTATTTAATGTACTGTACTGAGAGATTATTTACTAGGATTACGATTCCCGTTGCATCACTTTATAGAGTCTAGCGACAACAAGGTATAAAAGTTATCCCCATGACCGGTATAGATCAATGGATATATGAAATCACTTAGTTTGATTAGAATTTTGGTGTCAATATTTCTGACCATTTTATCAACTGGATACCTTGTTGAATAAACGTCTCTAAGAAGCAGATGCACATATCTAAATATACTATCTTTGACCTTTCAAATTGTTGATTAAGTCTATTTTACAATGAATGCAAAGTATGTCATGTTTCTATATGCAAGAAAAGCTATTAAATTTCCAAATTTCATTTATGTTATTATTGTTCCTAATACTCAAATATTTTCTTTATATAATTACTATTATATAAGATTTATCATTAATTACAATAGTTATTTTATTTATAAATATTGTTGTAAATAAACTTTTAACATTTTCTCACACTATTTAAAACATCTAAGCATTCCTATCATATTATTAATATTATCTGTAATTAAATTTCTATCATATTGTTATATTGTATAACATAATATTTATGTTATGAGAATAAACAATGTGCATACGCTGTTACGTTACATGGTGTTTAATTGTTGAGTTTGCTCCGATTCGGCATAAAGAAATTTAACGTATAAAGAATAACAAAACGTTATTATTGCACCACTTTCAATGATGTTTTGCTCTTCGAAAAGTGAGATTGCCTTCTTCTCGATAACACTGTCGAGTAATCCTCAACGAACATCACGAATGGCTTCACGTAACTGATGGTGGTCTTACTCTGAGGTGTTAGGCTCAGATATTGCGGATGATACTTTTGTTGCTGATGCTACGTTCCCTTTATTGAAATCTTAATCATAATCACGAACTCATCGTGATGATCCTATCAGACCTCATTAGGAATGATCTGATCTTAAAGTCAAAACTGTCAATAAACTGTTTAAAACATAAAACCATTAACCCGATCAAATGCGCTCATTTGTTTCGTGTCAAATCGTGTCAGATCACAAAGCATCGCTGCGATTCGCGACAATCGAATCTATTCGTATTTCAAAATTCTGGTGATCAAACTTTATCTTTTACAAGAAAAACGTCACGTTCTGGTATCATCTTGTGTGATCTTAAGAATGATTGTCAATCGGGCTGTAGTTATACCCTTCGGGTTAAGCCGTGGCTCTTATCGTGAACAACATCGATTAAATCGTGAAAAACAGCACTTACAAATCGTATCATATCGTTACGTAGCGCTTGGAATCATGATCAACATAGGGCAACATATCATCTTAAAAAAGAACGTACTATTTCGAGAAACTTGAGATCAGACCTTGCAAGATCATGGTGCCTGTAATTATCAAATCCTAAACAGATTGCAACCGATCGCAAAGCAGCGTATTATAACGTACGAATGAACGACAGTGGAAAAATGGCGGTATGTTGCATTTCCAGTATCTCTTTTGGCACCACGATTACAATCGTGGTCTTCATCGTGAAAGTATCGTTGTGATAATGTCAGATCTGATCATGCATTGTACTCAAAGTTGTTAATCGTGTTAAGTGTGGTATTTTTTAATGGTTCCGAAAATTGTGACGATTAAGACGATCAACTGTTTATATAACCTATCAGGATCGTCGCATCGAATAATTTATAAATAATTTTGTATCGTAACAAAGCGCAATAAATCTTCTATATTTCTTTTTCCACAAGGTGATTGCAATTGATCTAATGCCAGAAAAAAATGTCATTTTCTGGATGGTTATTTTGCGATGTCAAAAATTAATGAAATCGATCGTCGACCGCCGGGCTGTATTACTATCATTCGGGTCGAGTAGTGGCTCTAAGCATGAATATGGCCGTTTAGATCGTGAAAAAGATCGCAACTACAATCGTATCGTATCGTATCGTCACGGAGTGCATTAAACCTTGATAAACGTAGGACACCGTGTGCACATAAACTACCTCGTCCCGTGTTGTACCACGGACTGTAGAATTCATTATAAAGTTATTTTTCAATATAGCAATGCTATATTTTGGTCTTCAAAATTAACATGAAAACATAACATGTCACGCATAATGTGTGCGCAAATTACAGTAACAAAGTAACAAATTCTAATAATTTTGGAAAAATATCATTAATTGTTTAAAAACAAATATTCATTATACGGAAAAGGTTAAAATAATTATACAAGCAAGAAACACTTTTGCCTCCCGGAATATTAACCCGGGATCTTGGAAGCAAAATATAACGCGCCACCGCTGAACCATTCAGCCTCAGAAATGTACAACTTATTTTAACGCTTTTTGTAAGTGATAGACACATTTTAAGAATGTATCGCTGAATAACTTAAAAAGCTGTTTTATTTTATCGATTGTATTTTATGTTAGTCCACACAAAAACAAAACCTTTCTTAGTCAGAAGTGTTAATTCCTTGTTTGGATATTGTGTACCGTATATATTCTGTTTGAGTCGATACGTTTGTTTATTGTCAATTTGCCAGACTATGAACAAGTCCCTTTATATGAACAGTCCGTTGCTAAACGCTTAACGACTTGTAAAGGAATGTCTAATTGTTAATTATAATATATTCTAAACGAATGTCCACGATATAGGTGCATTTATCTTCTCAATGCCTTTATTTATCATTTTGTTAGGGGTGTATATTACGTCATCATTGTGTCAATACGGTGTGTGTCTTGAAACGTTAACAATATACTATCTTAGATAAACAATCCTACAGGACTTTGTCTTCACTATGAAGACCGCGGTGCATGCTGCATGTATTACTTGTTTAGTTATTTATGTGTCTTGCTCGTACGATGTAAATCATAAACGTTATAATGCAAAGAAGTATTATGCATTTACGTATATTGATATGAGAACTAGAAATGCGTTTTAATTGCAAAGAAGCAGATGTGGGGAGTATTTTCAATAAACGAATGGAAGATTTGAAAAAAGCGATCACATATTAATCATCAGCTAACAGATGTGCACGACTTTACAAAAAACGCGTGTGTCAGGTTCTTAGTAAACATAACAATTAATCTAGTTCAAATAACGTCATTGAAAGTATTTTAAAAGAGATATTTTAAACACTTCCTTTTGCATTAGAATGGTAAGCCTTCGATATTCTTTAAGTTGAAGTGGCCGAAGGAGTCCCAGTTCTTATCGGAAGCCTCACTTTTTTAAATGTGTTAGTGAATTGACAACTCGTTGCTCTCGGTTCGATCCTTATCTAAAACTGACAAACAGTTAGTACAAACAAAGTGTCGTCAACGTCTTAGCATGCAAAAAGAGCAAGAAGACTAAACAAAACGCCTGAAAGCTTGTAGAAATTAATATGTACACAAGTCTGGTACAATCTGTACAATTATTTGTTTGTATAAATATATGCAAAATAAGTCTTGCTTGATAAATATTAATTGCAAAAGAGTGGAGTTTGTGAATAACTGATTACAACAGATGAAGGGTTGGCAACTTGGATGTCTGAGCATCCTTAACTGTTCGGTACTTGTTTCTTTAACCGTGATATTGAATGCATAGAACAATGATAATAGGTAATCTGCGAAAAACGAAGAGAAAACCAAAATGTCGTATTACAGTTCTGAAACGTTAAGTCACCGGCTATTGTTTGTCGAAAAACAAACCCTGGTTTTGCGGAAAACTATACTCTAGCAGAAGGCTAGTTTTGCACACGTACAGTGATATACGATTAAAAGGTTTGTCTCTTAGTGCGTTCATATTTCAGTCGCTACCTGTTTGTCAGTCACAAAGCACGTATATTAATAAGAGAGCAATGCAAATCGGAATAGTTAAGGAATATTTGTGTTGATTTTATACAATGAATTGCGGTTTAAATATTAGAACACTATTTCTTTATTTCAACAATGACACGGTGTGTGTTCACGTTATCGACCTTGTTTATTTGGATATTAATATTACAATGTCGCATTGCTTCTTCAGAACGCGAGATCCTGACATTCTCGCATCTGATTGTCGTGCCATCGTATCGTGTTTTTTCCGTTCTCGCCCTTGTGATCCAAAGTTTGAAAGTGTCAAAATCACGACGCGATGTTGTGAGAATACGATGCAAAAGTGCGAGAATACGAAGCGAGATCACAGGGTTGTGACATTACGATGCGAGATCACTATACAAATATCACAATCGCGCATCGTGTTCTATTATTTTCGAGCATTGGGTATACAAGGATGAAAATGCGAAAACACTGCTCGAGGGCACAACATTTCGCAATTTAAATTTCGCAACCCCGCATTGTGATCCCGCGTTTCCACAGCGTGATATGAGACAGCCCTCTCATCGAGTGTTTGCCCTTGTAATTCAGAGGTCGACAAAGTTGAATCAAGTAATTTCAACGAACATCTTTCAATGGAGTGTGTTGACATTAACATGTCTGACGATTTACTTAAACATATGTAAGGCATAAATTAATATATAAGGCAGTGCTTTGTACAAGTCATCGCATAATGCAGCTTCAGAATATACACAAGCACACTTGTCATACGCACGCACACACGCATACGCCTGCATATTCTGTTATTGGTAAATAAATGAATATATTTTTCAAATATCTATTATAAACGAACTGATTTCTATGCGGAATGTACTTTCGTAAAATCCAGCTAAGACAGCGAAATCGATGTTCGTCAAAAGAAGTCTAGGAAACTATCGGACCTTGGCGTCTCCCGTCATTAGTTATTTTCGAAATTTACTTTTGTAAAAACCAGCTCAGACACCATGTTCGACAAAAGATGTCGACATCCCGGAATATATCGAACCTTTGCCAGAGTTGTCTAACGTCTAAAGTAATTTGCGATAGAAAGTCAAATTGTTCATTGGTTCCCTGTAATCTTTTAATGCATAACCATTCACAAAGATCCAAGAAAGATCAACGACTCCAGCAATCTGTTGTATATACTCAAGCTACGAAGTAAATTGCATTTAGACAAACACAGCATGCAAATAAAAGTAAAACAAATACAGAATGGAAAGACATTCCAATTTTGCAGTGAGCAAGCAGAAACTTGCAAAGGAATTGTCAATTACACGCAAAGGGGAACGATTTTATGAAAGGGACTTGAAATAAGCATTTACACGGGTGAACATATATTGTTTAAACAACATGTGCAAGACACAAAATAAAAAAAACTCATATGCAAGTACATAACTCGTTACTGTCATTAAGCAGAATGCGTGTACTGGCGGACACACCCTTCATTTTTATCTCAGAAATGGAAATATATAGATAAAATTAATTCAAAGCAGTATTGCATTCCAAGGCATTTAACTGACAAGCTAGTGAAAATGCGTTCGTGAGATATGTTATGTGTCTTTCCTAGATCCTTCTGTAAAATGTATTCCAAACCCATTATTTATTACTAAACACGTGGTTGCACTGCATCTTGTTTCAGATGGAACGACAAGAACTTGCTTTAGAGGCGCACCAGACAAGGTGTCGACGGCTGATGAAGAAGGGGGCCCCCAGCATGTCTGATCAACAAGAATCCGAGAATAGTGAGCAACAGCGGTAAGCCGCCTTAGGCATCATAATATTCGTGCTACATGTTGTACGACAAAAAGATAGCTATTGCTTTTGTAGTAATTGCAGTTTACGCAACCAAAAAGCAAGAAAAACTTGTTTGTTGCTCGACAGAAACAATGTTTTTTTTTTTTTTGGGGGGGGGGGTTATACATGACCAAAACAATAGACAACTTTTTTGGTTACACTAACATGATCACAGACAATAGGACAATTAATTTTTGTTTTGTCACATGTTATATTTTCCCTAAAAGTAGGCCACATGATATATTATCCTTATGAGAGGTTCAAAAGGTATCATATCCTTATAAGTATGTCAGATAATAAAGAACTTTCAACCCATTTATGCCTAGCGTCTAGAAAAAGGCCTTTGCAAACAGCGTAGACCCAGATTAGACGCCGTAGGTTTGCTTAAAGGAATTTCTGTATGAAATATTCTTAATATAGAAATAAATATACTAGACATCCCTAATTTTGGAAATAAATCATAATCCAATTTAGAAGGATGGTGGAGTCCACTAGGCATTAATGGGTTAAAATATTTAAAAATATCTACTCATGTTGTTTTTTTTACCGAATTTTTGCAAATTTAGTCGTCATACCAGTCCATTAGCTAATTGGTCGTGGATGAATAATTCATTTATGCGTTCTATGTTATGTGGAAATGTTACCAGTATATCAGGGCATTCTAGCAACAAGTATTGCGCTTCTGCCTTTGACATGCTCTATGCATTATTAATTATGTTTTCGCCGTAATTTAAAACAACTCATTACCATAACATACAATGAGACTCGTCTAGCCTTGAACCTGTTTTAACCCTACAAAACAGTGTCCGTTCCAATGTGACCCCAGCTTTAGTCATTTCATGTGTTGTGTTGAGTTGTATGTATTTTATGTCTTTTGTATGGGCAGTCGGTCTCTTGTATCTTATAAAAGACTAGTGAATGGTAAAACATTTCTCTCCTAATAAGCTTTCTGAAGCTTCATTATTCCTATAAACATAATGAACATCATTAGTATAGATTGTTTTAAACGATGGCTGGTGATGCCTCTGTGATCTTTCCTCATGTCCATTTGTGTTTTGATGTGCAGAAAGCAATCTAATAGTACTTTAAACAGTATTTATTGTAGGTCTGCGAAACATGTGTGTGACTGTTGCTTTAAAAACACCAAACATTACATACATGTGTTGAAAATTGCATTTAACATTCATTAACAAGTCAGTATGAACATAATTTAAATAGTTCCATTTGTTTTGGATCACATTCACATATACAGTAGACTGTCTGTTCCTTGAACACTGTATACATGGTATTAGTGTTCAGGTTTTATCACATAATTCATGTGTTACACAAATGTACATTTATTTCATATGAACTTGAAATAGCGTCTTCTTCTTTTTTACACATGTAGATGTAAAGTGTGCACGTGGTATGGACGATATGCATTCTGTTTGACTTTTCGCTAGAAGTTCTAGCTGTTTATTTGCACCAGCATAACAACTCTGTGTATGTTTGGATTATGTCTCACAATGTACAATTTAATAAGCGGCTGACAAAAACTTGTTTTTGTTCCACGTTCGTCATTTTGTATTGCTATGCATGTGCTTTATTGTTGTAGTAGTATTTCACGAAGATTGGGGACAGGAAATTAAGTATTCAAGTCGCATGAAGTAAAATGATACCTTATGGTATATAGCTTCCATGAAACTCTCAAACATATTCAGAGCATATAATTTAATGAAAACCCTTTAAGATCAAGAATAAGGGAATGTCATTGTTTCTATCCAAAATACTTAAATATATTCGTGTTCCAATGCACGTAGGTAACGTTGACCCATTTATCCCTAGCGTCTAGAAAAAAAGGCCTTGGCAAACAGCGAAGACCCAGATGAGACGCCGCGTGATGCGGTATCTCATCAGGGTCTGCGCTGTTTGCTTACAGGAATTTCTGTAAGAAATATTCTTAATATAGAAATAAATATACTAGACATACCTAATTGTGGAAATAAATTGATCCAATTGAGAAGGATGGGAGAGTTCACTAGGCATAAATGAGTAAAATTGTATTCCGAATCAAAATGCGCGAGGTTCGACTTGATTTTAAAACTACTGAGGTTCAATTACTGTGCCGCATTACTTGCATGGGCCGTTAATCATTTTTCATAGTTGTTGATGTAATTTTTATTTTAGACAGTTACCGTCAGTCGAATAGCATATTATTATGCGTAAACGTGACACAGGTGCCCAAATCGTCATGTAAGGCGGGAACAAGTTGTATTTGTAAATCGTGAATTACGGGTCCACGAAAATTGCATCTTCAACTTAAATCTTCAATAACATATACTGTTTATGTTAGCAGTGCAAGTTGATATAAGCAGATGTGATAACGAGTTCTTTAATCGGTGGACATTATTACATAAACGCAGGTTCATTTCAGAGACAGAAATTTGTAAGGATCGTATTCTTCTTTACAGCGTATATTAATAAATTATGTATGAAATAATTTATTTAACAAATATTTAAGTCTCTAATGGCAGAATTGCCGAGAATGCAATGCTCACGGCATCCTATATATGGCTGGCACACTTTGACAACTGGGCGTTTTAATAATTTGTTTCAATAGAATCACAGGTGACTATCCCAGTTTAAAGCACCAGCAGAATTAAACAACCATTTAGATAAACTTTACCAGTACTGTAATTCTTGGGACTCAATATGAATACTTCCACGACTTCAATCAAGTTACATAATTTGCATACAATTATATGTGTAATGTCGATAATCGGCCAGCAAATAATGTGTTGTTATTGTTTCGATTTAGGACACGCCGCATAGGAAATATAAATAGTATGGGCGTCTGGTGTCGAAGAAATTACCGATACAGCTAACTTGCATTGCCCAGCATTTGCATTTCAGTAGAGCACACGTGTTGAAACCGATATTACGCTATTATGCCAGTATATGGTCTTAAGTCACATGTGATCGGTCGGATATTGCCCAAAAATGTTATGTGATTTGATTGGGGAGCCGAAATTTTCCAGTGTTCCGGATGTCTGGACATTACCAGGTCGATTTTTAACGTAAGTATAGGCTATGTGCGATTACAAAACTGCTATTTTACATTCCAATTAAATCCCTCTATCTCTCATGTGAGTATGTTATTTACTATGCATCGTAAGTTAAACGGTGTATCATTTGTAACACAATCTGTCCACACATTCGAGTTAACCCTGGTCGGCTTTTCCGTGCACATTACATTAAAACAATTCTAATGCATTATATATGCAAATTTGAATAGCTTACCCCGAATGCTTAGCTACTGAATGCAACTTCCTTCGCAATTTCAAGTTTCCCAAACATGCGAACAATATAGTGAAGATAGTATAGTGAACAATATAATCCGAAGAGGTTTATGAAGAAAATGTCTATGTCGTAATATGTCGTTTTCATAAACGGAGTTGCGGGTATTCACAATAATTTCTCTCCGTATAATGTTTTCAGATGTTTTATTATTCCTGTACAGTATTTTCACTACCTAAGTTGATACTCGTTAAGGTTGTTTTAATGCTGTTATCGATGATATAATACTTTCCATCTTAAGCATCCCTACAGTTCCAGGGCCCTGTTTCACTAACCCACTAACGTACATCTAAGACTTACTTACACATTTGTATTTGTTACCCTAATGTTCAAGTTTAATTAATTTACACAAAATTAACAGTTGCTTGGAATATACTTAAATAAAGTGCAGACACTATGGACATTTAAACAAAAATCAATCAATTGCAGAATCTTTTATGAACTTAAATTTATTTGCATACTTTCAAAAATTGTGTAAGTAGCTTAATGAAACGGGGCCCTGGTTAAGATTTTGAAATTCTGTTGTCGACGAAACAGAAAATGTTTTGGCAAATTGCAAACAAATCTGATCACTTATGTAGTATTAAATTATGAGTTACAAAGACTGGCTTTTTATTACTATTTACACCATATTAAATGTTCTTTTTTCGATGAGGCCTTATACAATCTTTATAAATGATACATCACGTTTGTGGGTACTAGTTTATTTTATTAGGTTAATGATTGCTCGAATGATATAAAAAATAGTAAGTGATCAATAATTCAAATTGTATCGACAGTGTGAATGCTAACATTATTTGCCTTTTACAGTAAATCAAATTTGAACGACTTTTGACAAATGATTTTTTGATGAAAATACTAACAGAAAACAGAGAGGAAAGTTGTTGTTTAGCGTTAAAAAATAGAACCAATATATGGCAGAACATTTACATCAAGAATCTTAACGGATTTCCCGAAGAAAACAGAGGAATTTCCATTTAAGGAATTTAGTTAAAGCAGGTGCCGTCTTCAATTGAAATGCCCTATCATTAAAAAATATCCCCCTACCATTTTTATTACTGACCCTCTCAAAAGATATTCCCCCCTCTTTTGTCCCTCTTCGATTTGTCAATTTTCTCTTAAATACGCACACACCTAACGTATTTTTTTTATCGGGATGTGATAGTTTTATATTGTAACAATCAATACTATTTGGTACGAGGATTTTTTTTTTAATTAGCATATACATGGAATGCATGCTGAATGGGTGATTGAATGTAAGTACTTAAGTAAGAACAGAACACTTAAGTCACAAGTTTAAAGATTACCATGAGACGATTTTCACCTGCCATTTATTTTGATTCTGGCTAAATCACTACATTTTAATATTTGAATGTTTTAAAGTGTTTTTTTAGTTTTATGTCATGTAAACAATTTTTAAATTTATATAACTATAAACACATGTGCATTTAATTCCGTCCGCTTAATTATTTAAATATAATTATAACGTACCTGTTCTGGAATGGCAATTATATAATGTTAATGTTCAAATTATTTACACTGACACAATATATGCAATTTCTATTTGAAAATGAAATTTATTTTTATATATAAGTGGTATTATTCAAAGATTTATGAAATGTTCACTTTAATAAATAACATCGGATGAGAGCCAAATCAACAAAGCTTATTTACATCTTAATTTTCTTTCATACTAATTATACAATATTTGTCATAAAGTGTATATTCAGCAGTTTGAAACGTATTGTTTATTTATTCTCACGTATTGTTTATTTAGTCTTACGATTTATCAGTTTGTTTGCACGGTATTGTCTGTACCTTTGGCATTATTCCACGTCTTTAAGCTTGGCCTCCCACACGAACGTTCTCACAAGAGCTGTACAAACATTTATTATGTAAACTCAGATTAACACTATTTAGCTGTCTTATTTGGATTACTGCTGAACGCGCAATACCATTTATTATACCACCCTCGCAGGTTAAATGGTCATGTATTTAGAAAACAAACACCACCCGTTATATATTTGCATTGTCTGTTTTAAAATAATACAACAACAACTGAATTACGCCTAGAAATATCAATAGTTTCAACATCATATTTACAAGAAACCGAGCTGAGATCGGTCTTGTCCGCAAGTATTTTTGCCTGTTGCTGTAGCCTTTTGTCCTAGGACTTGTTGTTTATCGATTGGATAGATCTAAAAATAAAACGTATTCACGTTTCTGTGTCGGCTTACTACGTTTTTGGCGTTGATGTCTCCGTTTTGGGGTCCCCATAAAGCCTGTTTTTTTACCAACTATTATGCCATTCAGTGAAAGAACATCATACTATTTTGTTCTACTATTTTATAATAATTTTTTTTTAGTCAAGAATTCTATTTTTTTTTTCTTTATTTCATACTAGTCCGTAACTACAATATAATCTATAATCACTTCATCACAACATAAAACAATACATAAATACTGTGTTATTCTTATACTTATTCCATACTAAAAGACTTATGCCCTTAAGTAAATGTTTCATTTAAAGTGTGTACTTATTGTGATAATGGTTGCATGCGTTATTTAGTTGTTGAAAACCTAAATTACAAAAAGAATCGAGTTCATAAGTTTTAAACGGTCATAACCTTTACTTCATTTTAAATTGATTTTTGTTTTCAAATGTATTTGCCGCTATGTCTTCCATTTAGAAGCAAATCTGTTTAATCAGTCTGAGGCACAGTTTGTTTTATAGATAGTACAGAACTGCATGAATCGCTATACATTTAAGTCCATTAACGGAGGATATACATACACAATCTGCATTCATCGGACGTTTTAGCTTTTACTGTTTCACTTCCTGGGACAATTTACCAGAGTTTTTCTGGTCAAGTCAAACTTCTGTTCACAGATGATATTGTCGGAAGTTAAGTGTTTGCGTTCTAATGGCATTTGAGTCAATATGTAGGCTAGCATTTATTTCCATACATTGTATTGATTGTTGAAAATATTGTACGCTACTCTTTTGATGGCAGTTGGGGTTCATGTTGTGGTAATATATTTCTGACCATGCAGTGCAACACAGAACATATAACTCTTAAACATTCTTTAAAAATGTATCGAACTATATTTTGCAAGGACAGTTGTTTCAGTTTGAGCAAAATGCGATATTACGAATCGATATGTATTTGAAATATTAGATGAGTCCTAAACATTTGATTGAAACTAATATCGATTTTTTTTGTTGGTGATTAATATTTATCCCAAATCAGAGATATGCAGTGGAATCCAGAACCACATTTTTATGATAAACAGTTTTAATGATTAACTGAGACTTGAACAAAACAGAAAATATAATATTACCTGAAAATCTTCAAACACAAAATTAGGCAAACGAATTGCAGACATCAAATATGGATCTTTTCGAGGTTATCAACGAACTTCAATGAACTTAACATTTTATGGAGATTTGGATTTCTCTCCCGTTAAAGTATATCACTTTATATATTCAATACTTCCCACTCCCCCGCGACATTTCCATTGTGTTGTGCCTTTCTTTCAACAAAAACAATTTGACATATATTACATATAGTGATCGACATACATAGCTCCCTCATGTAAGATTGCATTGGAATATCCACATGCACTTGTGAACTTTATCAGTAATAGGTTCGTCTCATATAAACCAAGTTAAACTCAAGTTGCATCAGAAATAAATTTGTCATCATTACGATGTCCTTTATTTATGGGAAGAGACTACTTGCCCAACATGATTTAAACCGAAAACAATCTTATGACAAATTCAACAATAATGAATTTATCTGGGGTGCCGCCTTGATAAAATGGAGTTCTAGGACATACATGTATACAAATGTACGTCTTTTAATAAGCTGCTTACCCGCCCACTATTCAATGAGGATACTCTGCTAATAGTATAATGACTTGTACTATGCTTCGAATTACGGCCGCATTAATTACATTAGTCGTAATGTATGAACGAGGGAATGTGAAACGCAAGATGATTAAATATTGATGTATTTTCGCATTGACTGTTCCACTTTTTAACTTATGTGTGTTTGTTATGTAATTCTTATGTTTCCAAATATGTACTGACCATTTAAATGTTATTGGCTTTGACCATTCCAAGAAGGATTCCAGAGCTTTAATCATGTTTACTGTGGGTTTTTATATATTGTCCTGTACTGTGTTCGCAATTGGTTATTTGCCTTAAATACAATTCAAGCTGGTAATTATAAGATGTTAACCCCATCTTATCTTTCTGAAGTAATTATTCCTATATATTTATAAAGAAATTGGTAATGCATGCTTCGAAAACCGACTCAAGAGTCTTGACTTCGTTATTGTAAATCAGTTACAACCATAGCATTGTTTTGTTCATTTTGGAACGAAAAACGCTGCATGAGAAACATCGAATGGTATAGCAGTCTGGTCTGGCACAAATGAACGACACAGTAAAGTCATTTACCAGCATATGCATTTCAATGGAGTACAAGTATTTAGAGCGATATTCCGTAACGTAACGTGCCAATGTGTTCAGCAAACAGTGAACGACCTGTCGTTCAGCAATTGTGGTAGGACTGTGCCCAAAAATGTATTTGATATTATTAAAGAGTCCAACTTTTCCGGTGTTTAGACATTACCAGGTCGATTTTAAACGTAAGTGTATAATTTGGTACATTCGAGAGTTAAAATGAAAGGGTTGTTATTTAAATGTCTTCGTAATTGACATAAACGAGTACTGCGGTCGGTACAATAGAAAATGGACTTAATAATAATAATATTTTGCGATTCGATGACATCCGGTTAAACTGAGTTTTACATTCAATACTTTTATTTGGCCGTTCAAATGTAGCTTGAACAGTTTAAATCGTTTAATGTCTCATTGTATGTATTGTCCTGTATGGTATAAGTTAAAAGACTTGCTGGTGTTACAAATACTTTATTTACTGAAAATGTTTCTGACGTTTCTTTATATCTATGTATTGCTTTTATAATACCAAAGTTCATATTCGTAGTTTATTTGATATCCTGATACACTCACTGTCATTAGGTTCTTTAAACATCATCAAACAAAGTAAGGTGGGACGGTTAGCTTAACTTTTCTTTCATTATTTTTAACGATTCCCAATTTAATAAGAATATGCAACGGCATACAGACAACTTCAAAATCTCTATGTAAATACGTCCTTTTTGTTACGTTAAAGGTAATTTAGCGCATATAATCGACTGTAGCTAAAATGATCGCAAACGTAAAAGCTCTTCTTATGAATTTAGCAAAAATGATCCAAAACCTAACCTGGAATATAAAGAAAGTTTGGGGTCAACATAAAAACAAGGGTCGGTCGGGTTATTGCAAGCAACTATTTTGTACGCCTTATCGACAATATAATATTTTCCAACTTACTTATCCCGACAACTCCTAGTTATGTTGTTTGAATTCCCACCTGCATTCAAACAGTAGCTGCTCATCCAAGTGCAACGAAATCTGGTGACATTTATAGTATTAAATTCTTAATTAGTATGACTAACACTTTTAAACCGTATTAAGTATTGGAATTTATATAGGTCTTCAAGTATGCTTCTTAAATGATACTACAATTTTATAGGTACTATTTTATCTTAAAAGGCCGATAAGAACACGAATTCTATCAAACGAGTGATTAATAATTCAAATTGTATCGAACATATTCAACTTAATGTACGTTTAATACTATTTGTCCAGAATTAAATGTAAACACCTAAGTTATACAATAAATATCCTTTAAATTAGTATTGACACATGGATTTTAAGGAGAATGCTAGTAGACAATGGAACGAAAAGTTGTTTTATTGTGTAAATATATGTGAACCAATACACAAAACTATATCAACATCGAGGATCTAAACGGATTCCCAGGATTAATTGTGGAATTTCAAGGTTCATTGTTTTTCATGTTATAAAGTTGTATGTGATGTACATAATGTGTAATTGGATATTATTATAAATAAATTACCATTTAATTCCATCCGCTTGGTTATTTAAATATAAGTAATGTGGACATTTATCGGATGTACCATAACATCTAGTTTAATTAAAATGGTTGATACTGACAATATATGCGATTACAAAAAACGAACATTATAGTAAAACTCATGTATAAAGAACTGTGATAAATGAGATTGGAAATGATCCAAATTCATAAAGCTTCAATACCTTATTTTGTTTGATAATAATTATTCAAATTAGTATTGCTTAATTGAATTCACCTTAACAATATATGTATTAATTGTTAATACAGCAGTTTGAAACAAATGTTTATTTATTCTCATGATATTATCAGTGGTATGCAATCAATGGTATTATCTTTTTCTTTGGAATCGTCCTACGCCGTAATTCTCTCCCACCCCCCCCCTACCGACTTAATACGAACTTTACAAACCAACCGTATGTTAACTCCGATTTACTCTTTTTAGGTGTCTTTTTTATTTAACTGTTGAAGGCGCAATATCATCTTAATGTTCAACATCAACCTATTGTGCACAGATTTGAAGTAAACCTATTGTCAATGTATTTCAATTGTGGTTCATATAGGTCAACGGTGGCTTACAAGTTTGTCGATATAGGCATGGGCTCTATGTATTGCGTTAGATGCAAAAATACCAATAATTATTTGTAATATCCCATATACCGAGAATACATTTATCAGAAAACTGTTTGTTCATTTCGGTATGTATTCCCCTTTTGAAGGAAAAGTAAAACTGTAAAGGAAAAATCCATTACATAGATACACACATTAAACAATGGTTTAATTATATTGTGAGAATAACTCGTTGGATGTAAACAAGTTTTGGTGAGTCTGTAATGTATTGACATTAGTTTGTCCGATTTGTGAAAACCTCGTACATTCAGATATAAAATAAAATGGTACTCATCTTCTAGACTGTTCTTCAAACAGGAAAATGCTAGCATTAATATCGGCATTATCCCATTTGTCCGCCGCAACTTGCAATCTAGGCGTCGATGATTGATACTTGCCTATATTTCTATACTGCTCGATATTTACACATCTAAGTGTACAATAATCTTGAAAATAGTTGATTTTTGTTTTTAAGGCTAAACAGAATTATTTAAGTGAATCTTTTGAAAATCATAAGAATGATTCTAAATCCTTATGGAAATCCTTTAAGGAACTAGGTATACCTTCTAAAAAGGCAATTCATCAACTCCATGTAACATTGGTCTGAAAATAGGTGATGAAATCTGTTTTGATAAAACAAGGTTGCTGAAAAAATTAATATGTTTTATTGTACTGTTGCACCTAATCTTACTGCAAAACTACATGCAACTTTGAACAGATCTGGCAAGCAGTTTGTATCTAATTTTTATTCATCACAAGGCATTACACCTAGTAGTTATTAATTTTCATTGATGTCAGAAAATAGTTTTTAATGTATTTGAATAAGCTAGGGGAAAATAAATCTACTGGCCTAGATGGTATTCCATCTCGTTTTGTTAGGGATAGTGCAACTATTATAACTTTTCCTTGAACACATATTATAAATTTGTTACTTATACAAGGAACTGTGCTTGATGATTTGAAGGCTGCTAGAGGTGTTCCTCTTTTTAAAAAGGATCATAAACCTGAAGTAGGTAATTACCGGCCTGTGTCTATTTTAATTATTATTTCAACAGTTTTTGAAAGAGTTGTATATGACCAAATTTGTACTTATCGTAAAGTAAATGATTTATAATATAAATTTCAATCTGGTTTTAGAGGTGGTTTTTCCATAGACACCTGCCTTATTCATTTGTCTGACATCATTATGTTTCATATGGATAAAGGTCACATTGTAGGTATGATTTTAATGGATCTTCAAAAAAATTGACACAGTAGATCATTCAGTTCTTCTTATGAAATTAGAAGCCAGAGGTCTTAGTCCTGATGTTTTGCAATGGTTTAAGTCATACCTTTCTGACAGGCAACACCTTGTTGATGTATCTGATTCTTTCTCTTCTAGTGGTAAGGTAACTTGCGGTGTTCCCACAGGGATCCATCTTGGGGCCACTACTGTTCTTAATATATGTGAATGATATGCAGGCAGTGGTTAAAAATAAACTTATTCTGTATGCTGATGATTCTGCCTTTCTTGTTGCTGGTAAAAACGGGTCTTTCATTGAAAAAGAACTGACAGATGAACTACATCTTGGTGCTACGCTTGATCAGTCTCTGTCTGGTGATTACATGGCTAGTTCTGTTGTTAAAAAGGCCAATTCAAGGTTAAAGTTCCTGTATAGAAAACGTGATTTCATCTCATTCCACACTAAGAAACTTCTAGTCATGGCTCTAACCCAATGTCATTTCGATTACACATGTTGTTTTTTTTGTAACATGGTATTACTAAATTTTGGAAAGATAAACTTCATGTCACACAAAATAAATTAATAAGGTTTGTCCTCAATCTAGGTCATAGGTCACATATAGGTAATGAACATTTTAATGTATGAATTGGTTACCTGTTCAAAAGAGAGTGGAACAAACTACCCTTTGTAATGTTTCAAAATCAAAAATGGTTTGGCTTCTGAATATATGAGAGAAAACTGTGTTCCCGTTGACACTCTTTATTCATACAAGCAAGACTATGTCAAGTAAATGTTGGTGCTATATTTTACCCAAAGTCAAAGGTTTCGGTGTTAAATCTTTTGCATATAACGCTTGTGTTCTGTGGAACAAACTACCTCTTTAAGGAATATTACAAGTTTGTATAATTTTAAGTTGTCAGTTAAAACCCATCTTCTTTATATGTAATCATCCTTTTAGATCTATATAGTTAGTTTTTAATTGAGTCACATTTTAATATGTCTACTTTTTTATGCAAATAATTGTCTTTCATAAATCAAATCTGTGATATTCATCTCATGCCTCTCTATGTCAATACCATCAATATCCAAGGACCACAATGGAAATAAGAAATTAAGTATTCTTTTTTGTGTTTTCCTTGATATGATGTTAGTGACATGGTTTCATTTCTCATACATGTTTTATTGTTTTATTGTTTTATCATGTATGTAGATATGATTTATCATGTTGTATCATTATACTGAAATAAATCTTTCTGAAATAAATCTATCTAAAAATGCTTGTATATGAATAAATAAAAACAATCTTGTTCTTATTGTCGATCATAAAAATATATTATAAATGGACTGCAAACTAAACAACTCTTGTACATTTGTTGATTCAGTTAATTTATAGCGAACGCTTTTGACTCATTCTAGATGGAATTCTTCATTTTACACACTGAATAAAAGAACCACGTGTTTGTATCCAAGTATGTTATCACCGTTCAAATCAGGATACATATTTGTTCTTTTGTCGGATCGTTTTCTACTTCGAGATTGACGTAACTGTGAATGCCATGGAATAAGTACATTGATATTCATCAATGGAACTGAATTAATTATATATTGCACCAGTCTGAAAGTTCAGTATTCCACTAATACGGCTTTGCGTCAGTCGTTCGAGCAAGCATGAGTTTTTTAATTAATGGTTGTTCTTTACCAGTAAAAGTTGATTTTCTTGACACTTAAGATAAACGGTTTCATAAAAAATGGCATTTATTCTGATATGCTCGTAGTTTTATTAGATTTCCACGTTTAATTTCGAATTTCAATATAACGCCCTGAGTAAATATACTGTTAAAATGGTATTGTGGTGCTTATTTTGAGAACGTGGATCGAGCTTATGGAATTTCAAACTGTAATCAATGTCTACAATTCAGTTCACTGTTCAAATGAGGATACATACAGCAGAGTGGATGATAATTGCGTTAAACTCATAACCGTGTTCAGTATGTATGTTATATATGAATGAATCACGCACTGATTAAACGGGGTGAAATGCATGCGCGTAAAGTGTCGTCCCAGATTATCCTGTGCAGTTCGCACAGGCTAATCAGGGACACCACTTTTCGCCTAAAATGGATTTTCGTCAAGAAGAGTCTTCCTTTAAAAGAAAAATACAATAACAGCGGAAACTGTTGTCCCTGATTAGCCTGTGCGGACTGCATTAAACCCCCTTTTCACAGAGCGAGGTTCAAATGTTGTTGTTATCCCGTACACGGTAGCTAGTTTCTTGTTAATGCCCAGTTCGCGTTACGTCAATTACGGTTTTATATTAGAAACCTCTGACGTGTTTGTCCTGGTTCAGTGCAACGAGTGCTTTCAAACGATAATAATTATCGTACAATTATTGTAATGCATGCCACATAACGTTATGGACTGAATTCACATTCCATCAGATCTGTAGCGTATCGATCGGCACCGCAACGAACGTCACCATTAATACGAATGGCTTTTTAACGGGTGCGAATACAAGCTATGAAGATTGCTATATAGTGAATCTTTCAGATCACACATGAGCATCGTTCCGTGAAAAGGGGGTTTAATGCATGTGCGTAAAGTGTTGTCCCAGATTAGCATGTGCAGTCCGCACAAGCTAATCAGGGACGACACTTTCCGCCTAAACTGGATTTTTGCTAATAAGAGACTTACTTTAAACGAAAAATATCATAAAAGCGGAAAGTGTCGTCCCTGATATGCCTGTGCGGACTGCACAGGCTAATCTTGGGCGACACTTTACGTACATGCATTAAGCCCTGATTTCACATAGCGATGTTCATTCATAAAATAAATTATATCTGATATATGTCATCATTACATTTATTTTAATACAAGTCAATATGGTAGGGGGTACGTATTTGACTACTAAAGTATACACAACTTCAAGTAACTAGTTTACTCTAGATTTTTCCAAGGGTTGTATAGTTTATATCCAGAAACTACTAAACAAAGCTTTATTTCAAGCTATTTTGAAAGCAAGTCCTTTGGCACTTAGTGTTGAATAACACGGTATCAAAACATGTGTCGAGGGGGTGCAGCAGTGTCTGGAAACCTTAAATGGGTTTTTCATATGATTTTCAATCTTTTTTTAGAGGATTATGTAATAGATAAGTTGCTATTTATTGCAAGAGTATACGCTTATCTGTTTTTAAGATGTCGCCACGTTGTCCCATTATCAAGGTCATGTATGCTTAAGTATAATATGGTATCGTCAAATAAAGAAGGATTAAGATAGTATTTTACCTAAGGTTCAAAGTTTGTAAATGCTTTTGTATTTACTAATACGAGTTTTGTATTTGAATAGATCTTGATACAAATTAACACATAAACAACTTCTTCTTAACTTCAATTTGTTACAAAATATGTTTTTGTTACTTTTGTTTATTTTATTTGCTTTCCTCCTCAATGTTGTTAAAAAATCATCAGTCGAATGTTTGTTTCACATGTTTTGAACAAATCGTCATGTTGAATCCGATAAAGATTTCACGGATTTTAGCAATTTTTTTTTTAAAACCTTTAATGCCGAATTGTTAAATCTAGGTCAGGTCGGGATACGCGAATCCCATACATATGTTTGATGCAAAGAAGGCATTTTAGCGATCTTCAAAACCAATTGCATGTATATAAATGGCAAGTTATGCAAACGGAGGACGTCTTTGAATAATTTTAAGCGAGGCGGGTTCAAGCTTTCACTTCATGTAATTAACATTCGTAACTTGAATGTAATTGTCAATAATATGTTCCCTTCTATGGCACATAAATGGTAGAATTATAATGGGGTAGCTTTAAAAGCTGCAAGGAAATGATTTATACTCGTATTGACTGACATTTCTAACATTTTTGATACATTTATTGTGAACATTATTTGATATTATTATTAAAGGTTTGTTTAATTACTAGTCCGGCAGAAAATAACATATTACCGACATTGAGGTGTATTATAAATGTTGAGTTGTTTTTTGTTAGGGGATATGTTACTGATGAAGAATCCAAATGATGTCGGACTGGTATCTTTGAGGGTTTTGAGAAATCCAAGATGGCGTCCAAGATGGCCGCCGTTTTTAGCATTTTAACGAATGTGGTGATATAATCATGACTTTATCCATTATTTTGAATCTTTTCAGCCTAAAATAGAATGATTATATGATGGTAAATGTTTTGAATGATCGAAATCGAATTTCAGATTATACGCAAGATGGCTGCCAAAATGGTCGCTTATGAAAATAATTGCAGTTAAAATTCCATTCTAAAACATTGAATCGGAATTTCATTCTATACAAACTGAATTAATTGAATTTCTGAATGTTATTTTGTAAAGACCATTCAATACTATCCACTTAAATCCATTAAATGTATTATTTTACTTTGCATGAAGGGATTACAGACAAGGAAACTACGAAACCATAATTAACATATACATGTACTGCATAAAAGATTATGTGTGACCATTATGTACACATGATCGTTAAGCATAAAAGATTTACATCCGTTTGATGTGCATCGGGTAAGCATGGAATATACATATTTATTAATTATACTTCTTAATAATGTTACTAATACATTAAATAACAGTTAACGCAAGTTACTTCCCTATGATAAGTGAAACGTGTTTAAAGAGTTGTTACTACCCTTGTTGTTGCTTTCAACATTATTGTTGAAATAAGTTTCAGTCGCAAAACATATGGCTGAATGTTTCTTCAGCTCTTTCAGCAAATGTAGTGGCAAAGGAAAGTACAACAACAGCATATGGTATGTATGTGTTAATGCATTGCAAAAAGTAGATATCGCCAAGCCGATAGAGTATAAAATTGATATTGATAGATTTCAAGGACCGAAGAAACCAAAGAAGAAATGGCACAAAAACAGATTTTGCCACTGGACCTTCTGGTCAAAATGGTTGTGTCTGCGATTCATGCAAAGCAAACTGACCTTGGATTTCATCAAGATACACTTACCAAAGAGTCATGTCCTGAATACGATGGATATAATACGCGGTTGTGCCGATAGCAGGGGCATACAGTCAGACCAAAGACAAAGGTAGACTATTTGCCACTTATATATTGTTAGAACTTTATGTGTTTTTAATGTGATCGACAAGAATATAGAGTTGCAGTCAATATTATCTTGGCATACCAAAAGCAGTTTTAGGGTGTATACTACGTCTCGGTGGTATGCACTTCCTGATGAGTTTTGTGGGGTCAGTGGGAACGCTTATGGCAAATAGTCGGTTGGAAGAGCTGATTGAGTCAACATTTGCTGGAGTCTCGAAACTCCTAAATGAGAGGAAATATCCACATAATGTACGGGCATTACGAATAGTGAAAGAGGAATTGCTGCGCAAGGTATTCACTGACAATAAGGTGCATACATTTGATGATCTATAAATGTATCTTAACAACATACCATCTGCAAGTGGTACGTCTAAATTGTGGGCTGATTGTGTGATTAAGGCAGTATTTCTTATAATTATGTATGTTCGAGCAGAAAAAGAAGGTGATTGGCCGCTGCACTTGGCATCAGTTAAGCTGATGTTCAATACTTATTCGCCGCTACACACCCAAACTACGCGAGATACGGCCTTTCATCTAAGGTCAATGGAGACAATGCCTGAAAACGCACAAGACAAGTTCTTAAAGAGTGAGCATGTCATGAGACATGTTCAGGGGGTATTGAATAACATATGGAGCGACATGTTCATAAAAACAATTGTTATGAGAAATGGCCACGGCAAGAGGGGACTTATAGGTTCAATACTTAAACCTGAAACTCTCAAGGTTTGGAGTTTGAGCCTGCATATTTGGAGAATGATGGAAGAAGATCTGCGGAAAATGAGCAGTGCAAATGTAGTGGACACTGATGAGCAAAAAACGAAGAAAAGCGGGAAAGGCTAAATGCAGAAGCTTAGGACAAAGCAAGTATTCGAAGAAAGTTGACAGCATGTATTGATCCGTAGGATCAAAGCACGCATCCACCCAATCTAGTGAACATTGTGACTGAAACAAAAGCCCCAACGTCTGTTAATGTTGATCAATCAATACATAATGGTAAAACCCAAATTGTGGAATTTGAAAACTTATGGCCAGACACTTTTTATGGGTCAATATCTTAAAAGGTTTAAACCTATGTTTTGTCTGGAAAGCACATTAAGGTTGCAGACACCAAAGTGCATTACATTAATCTGATGTATTCAAGAGTGATGGATTACAAGCTAGTTCTAGGGAAATTGACATAAGCCATAAACTAAACTGTAAATTGGCTACAGTACCTGCTATTTGTACTGAAACAGCGGAACTAAGAATAGAGACAACCAAATCGATGCAAAAGAATCAATTAAAAGCAAGTTTCTGATCTGCACATTGAAAGCCAGATCACATGTTCAGTAATAGATGGATCTGCTGACCTGTATGCCATTCACTGGTCCTCAGACGGAAAGATTCATAACTATATTGACAAGTTTAAGTCTAATATAAGACATATTCTGAATAAATGTGATGTCTACTTAGTGTTTGACCGATAAATTTAGTTCAGAACCAAGAGTGTGGCGTGGTCAGGTAGACAATTCAAGATACTCACTTTGTACTAATGAATCCTTCTCTTAATGAATATCTAAAACGCTCATCAGCGGTTTACAACACAATCAGACTTGGCCCAATAATATTTGAGGATTTGGACTACAGGGTGTTGTGCTTAGTTCAATGGGATTAACGAGACAAGACAAGACACATATTTATTCAGACTTGCATAGTATACATCGTCTTAACACTAGATATTTCATACTATTATGTCACAGAGATAAACATAGAAATATAATAAACATAAGCAGAATCGTATACGGTTACGAAAAGGCTAGATAAAATGCTTGGTATTTATGGAGGATTACTATTTGAAGTAAAGTAACAATATATAGAGAAATATTATTTCTTAAAATCAGAGCCTCATTTACAAATTTGGCTAACTTTATAAGTTCAAATTTGTTCGTTATATTCGGCAATTGGTGGAGTTTATAAACAGAAGGTCTAATATTATATAACATTTCTTTAGAAAGTTTCTTCTAATATCAACGTATCAAGGACATTTACACAAAAATGAAACTAATCTTCGACATCTTATTCGTAACAACAAAGGCAACGTTTGTTTCGTGGTATATTTTGACCAGTTTATCTTCTAGTTTGAATTCTTAGTGGAAGACTCGAGGTCCGAAGCTTTCTGACGTAGAAACTTAGAGATTTAGGTAATAAATCTAACAGTTCGCCCACAATGATTTAGGGATGTAATTAATATTTAAACACAAAAAAGCAACCTGAAGATGTTACCGACATTCTTAATTGAATGGTGTAAGTATATCCTTGGTGAAGAAATTGCAGAGCAGTCTGATTGATGAGTAACGTATAATTAACTGACGTGAACTGTTATTGCATTTTAACACGTCATTACGGGAAACGAAAATGGCAATTTCAGTGAAGGCAATAAATATCGAAAGGTCATCTTCGAAAAGATATAAAGTCTTTACATCGATGATGAGAAGAAAATATAAACTTACTTTATGTTTTTTCCTAAAGTATCTATTTTGTTATTGTATAAACGTATTCATCAATAAAATCACACGAAAGTGTCCTCAAATCGCACAATTATATTCAAAGTAATACATATAAATATTAAATACAGGACTTTAGAGATTGCTAACAGGGGTTCTCTGTAAGTGTATTTGATAATAATTTGCATTAGCCACTCCTTGATCGTGATCCCAATTTGTTGTCATATTTTATTTCTATATTTTATGTTGTATTGTGTACAAAATTTCCAGGGTTTCAAAGACTATGTACAACATGCTTCAATTAAGACACCGACACATAATTATACGGGTTTCTATCCTGATGACTTAATTTTCTGAGCAAATGTAATCGTAGAACTTTCGCAGTTGTAACAATGGATTATCACATTCCAAATGATATGAGTCGCGGTCTGTGAATGCGGGGTTAAATTCATGTGCGTAAAGTGTCGTCCCAGATTAGCCTGTACAGTCCGCACAGGCTAATCATGGACGACACTTTCTGTCATATTTCTATTAGCATAGTCTTTTTTGAAACGAAAAATACAATACAAGCGGAAAGTGTCATCCCTGATAAGCCTCTGCGGACTGCACAGGCAAATCTGGGAAGACACTTTACACACATGCATCAAACCCCCTTTTTCACACAGCGAGGCTCATATATTGTTTCAGTGCCCCGGATGCCAGCGATAGTCCCAACTTCCGAACAGACCTCAAGAAACTGGAGGTCAACATGGCGGCTCTTCACCAGAAACAAGCTTTCCTTGACCACGAGCAAGAACTGCTCGACAAGGAAGACAACTTGTCCAAACGAATGCAGAAGTTGAAGGATTTTGAAAAAGAGGTGATTTAAATAATCTGAGAGGATTTCATAATATAACTGGTATGCGTCACATAAACGTTGAAACACTTGTGTATTTAACATTGAAGTTAGTTTGTATACTAAATATTTATTAACATGACGACTGAATGAAACATGAAGTGACCCGATGTACCGATATGGTACATGGGCTAAATAATAATAAATCTTTTGGATAAACGTATTGTATACAAGTTAATAATGATGGTGTTGTCAGCTCGTATTTTACGTATTTGAATTGTTTAAAATCAAGATTGTAAACTGTTCAGTCGCATTAAAATGCGCCCAGACGGATAGGTTTTTCATAAAATTACGTCACACACATCTGTATGATATTTCAGGTTGAAGAGGCGGAGTTGTTGGATAAACGACAGAATCTCGTGAGTCAAAGGTCTATGACAGTGGAACAGCTCAATCATGTACGCGCCAGGAAATAATAAAAATATATGTGTCGCGTTCTGAGAAAAATGGGCATAATGCATGTGCGTAATGTGTCGTCCCGGATTAGCCTGTGCAGTCCACACAGGCTAATCCGGGATGACGCTTTCCGCCTAAACTGGATTTTCGCAAAGAAGAGACATCATGTAAACGAAAAATTCCATAAAAGCGGATATTGTCGTCCCTCATTAGCCTGTGCGGACTGCACAGGCTAATCTGGGATAACAATTTACGCACAAGCATTATGCCCAGTTTTCTCAGAACACGACACATATATGCTTAAACATTAACAAAGTGAAACTCCAATTGCAGTGGTTTGGGATTTGTTTCTTGCTCACTACGAGGTCCCTTTCAAGACAACTTTCCGATTCATCAAGAATAAGATCCAGGACAAATGAACACGAAAAAAAAATTCAATGCAAATACAAAAGGACGTTAAGAAACACATAACCACTCTTCTCTAAATCTCTTATTCATAAGTATATATTGCAATGGTATGGCAACCTAAGCATGTTAACAGAAACATTTGTAATTATTACCCGATGCCTTATATAAATGATAATTAATTATGTTTTGCGTTTTCCTCGTCGAAAAAGTAATGTTGCAATGTTTTAATCTGTTACTGGTGAATATTTCGAACTGTTGACTGGTCAAAAGTTTGAACTGTTGCCCGCTCGTGCAGACTTTTTTATCAGGTTATGAAACAGTTCTTTCATGGATGCTTGGTGAACAGTCAAAACTGTTGTCCATCGGTATCAGGGCTGACATTTGTAACTGTTGCCCTCGGCCTATCGGCATCCATGAAATAACTGTATTCTACTGTTTTAACACAAAGGACAGAAATTAATTAATTCGACACGCTTCAGACATTTAAGTATTTTTGGAATATTGGGAACGGAAATTTAAACATCAGGTTTAGAGTTCAAAGTTAAATGTCGTTATCGATTGAATGTATCCACTTATACAATTGAAATAAAAATCAAGTTATTGTCAAAGGCAACAGAGCAACGAGTTGACTTTCTATACATGTTACTGATTTCTAACTGTAAAAAATAAAACAAACCATCAACAACTGTATACTGTGCTCGTACTTCAGGATCTATTGACAATGAAATCGGAGCTGGAAGAACGGCTGGTAGATATTGAGCAAGATGAAGAAGTGCCGGACACGATTACCCAGGATACCGATCAGGTTCCACAGCAACAACTGTCACCGACTGCTTCTTCTAAAGCCCGCCATCATTGGTATGCTTGTTTTATGTAGGGCAGCTTCGCAGTTAAGGTCTGTGCGAAATAATATTTTCTGAAACTTCCTTTTTCGGGGTTATAATAATGTTTGAAAATGATATATATCGGCTTTTGCTAAATTATATTTTGACAAAAAGCTTTTTTTTCGAGCGATAACTAGCCGATATACCTAACATAGTATTATAACACGACAAGGTGAAACAATATTATTATACTTATGTTTTGTCACATTATAAAACATAGCATACAACCACTTAATATATATTTCTATTAAATGTTGTTTTATATAAATGTCTCAGTCAAAAACCACTGAACAATCTATTTAATAATTAGATTGAAAATGAAGCCACACCTGCTGTGGTTATGGTTTACAAAGTATTATCAACTTGCACAGTTGCTCTATTATAAAACCTTTGAAAGTAAAATCCCCTTTTAGACAGATGTGAATAGTCACGATAGAATTTCCGTTATAGTGTAATATTCATTATTTAACAATTTTCTCGTTCCTGCAATATTGTTCCATAAAGATTTCAATATTAAATAAAAGCAGCGTGACACCAGGTGCAGATTTGTTTTCCCCTGTATAACACTATTTAAAGTAAACGTTTTGCTCTCTTTCAAAAGGGTTATATCAAGGACTAAATATAATATTATTGGTGTTATTTTAAAACTCTTTAAAAATAGTTCCTATTTCTATAATATTAAGGATGTTTAACAAAAAATAGTACTTTTAGTTTAAATTACATGTCTCCGAGCAGTATTATTGCATATGATACAAATGAACTAATTTTTGCATGATCATTCCAAGCAATGATCTTATATAACGCTGTATTGTATGCTGTTATTGCATATGTATGTTTATGGCAATGAGCTGTTTATATGCTTACGTCAAAATAAAATATTCTGTTCTGCTCTGTATTGTATACACGTATTTATATAATGTTTACCAGTAAAATGTTTTCGTTAAACGATTTGAAATAAAGCCTAATTAATAGATTATCATTTTCAGGCAAGTTGCTCGACGTCATCTCGTAGATAAAGTGAAGTTGCTGGAGACCACCGTGCAACGCTACAGAACACAGATGGCCTCGTCTACAGCTACAATTACAGAGAAAGAAATGCCAATTGACCGTCTTGCAAAAGAAGTACGTTTAAACACACTTGTCTTAATTAAAATGTATTTATAATACCTTTATTTGTTATTGAAATGATACTGCTTCTAATGTCCAGCATTTGTGGTAAAAACAATGCTGGGGAGATTTTTTTTTTTAATATGTTTTGCTGACTATCGCACAGTGAGTGTGAAATGTACACTGTTTGTAGAATTTGTAAATCTGTTACCCAAGTTATCGTCGCTATTGAAAAGCCTTTAAAGGGAGACTGTACGATTTTCATATGTGTTAAATTGTAATACATTGATAAAAATATGTTACCATTACACAAAATAGGAAAGAAAAATTATACATTGAAGACGAATTTCATAAAATGCAGCAAAGACAAGTTAGCGCTTGTTAAAGCCGATACCGACACTTTTACTCGTATTTGCTAGGAAACAAAAGTGTGTCTTTGTGTCGTATGAACGAATCTGCACTAAAACTAAATTTAGATTCACATTGTACATGCATGATATATATGCTGGCGAATTCGGCTGGAAGCCTTTTTCGATTTCAGAATTAAATATCTGGCTTATTTTGCATTTTTCGACACATGTTAACTTTTATTTTAATTTATATTGAAATATATGTATAACAAGTTTTTTACACATTTTATATAAATTCATAAATATTTGACAAAATCGTACAGTCTCTCTTTAAGCTCTAACATCGTATAATTATAGTATTGTATGTGTTTATGATCAATCAATAGTATGATAGTTTAAAACAAATTACTTGCAGTTAAGTAGGTAACCTTAATATGTTTTACTGTTATGTGTGTGTGTGTGTGTTATTGTGCTGTTTAATTGTTGAGTAACCTAAATATACATGTGTGTGTGTGTATTGCATAGGTATTTCTAGAAGAATAAACGGTTACAGACAATACCAGTTCAGCAACGGATTATATATTTAACATAAGGCACAACTTTTAATTTTGTATTTCGATTGCATTTCAGAATTCATCACTTAGGGAAGAACTGGATGAGAAAACAAAACGCATCCACCAATTAGAATCGCGTCTATCATTAACAATTGAAGACAAGTGTCGGAGTGACAAGGAACTGAATATGTTGTTGGAAGAGCTTCAGAACATCGATCTGTCTACGCCACAGAAAATGCTGTTAACGTCTGAACAGCAATCACACTCCGGTAAATTGAGACATTTAAAAAAGCAAGCTTCGTCATTTTCGTTTTTTGCACAAAATAGCACATCGTCCAAATTAAGTTCTACCACACCGAAAAGAGCTTTGTCTGACAAAGCATTACAGGACAATAAATTCACGCACATAGACCGGGATGTCCACAGTGACGATTGTCAATATGGACACGGTAATGCAAACGGCGTGTTGGATGACAAAGAACGTAGTCATGGAAGAAACAATTATGCACATAATACGCCCGGTACAAGAATTTTAAGGGAGGTTCGATTTGATGAAACGGGTAGCAAAGCCTGCATTGTAATGTGATTTCTGATGACCTAGGGACTAGTTTGTAAAGCATTTTCAAATATTTATATAGGCATTTGGATTCGTGATAAATTATTTCTCGTTATTAAAATATAAGCGAAAACCGGTACTTTATGACGCAAGCAATAATGTGATGTGTATAGTTTTCAATGAAGTGTTATTCGTTTATGTCATTTCTAATATCATCACACAAATCGCACCTAAGTATGCGCTGTTATTTGATTTGCTTTAGTGTTAATGCCATTGAAAACACACATCCCGCGTTCATGCGTGCTTAAAATATTGAAGTAAATTCAGGTATTGATTTTCAAACAAAGTGCAACGAATGCACAGTCGTTATGTGTTATGAAAGTTTTGTTTTGATTTTATTGTATTTGTTCTATTTATTACAATTTAAAAATAGTATTACATCCGATACGTTTTACAATGCATATTCGTCATGGTATTATTTATAATAAAACCTTTTGTTCTTATATATTATATTCTCAAAAGTATGTGTTATGGACGCGTTAAAAATAAAATGTATGTGTTGTTTAATTGTTGAGTTTGCTCCGATTCGGCATAAAGAAATTAAACGTACATTGTATGAAGAATTACAAAACGTTATAATTGCACCACTTGCAATCATGTTTTTGCTCTTCGAAAAGTGAGGTTGCCTTCTTCTAAATAACACTGTCGAGAAATCCTTAACGTACGCCACGAATGACGTCACGTAACTGATGGTTGTCTTACTCTGAGATGTTAGGCTCAGATATTGCGGATGATACTGTTGTTGCTGATGCTACGTTCCCTTTAATGAAATCGTTATCTTATTCACGAACTCATCGTTATGATCCTATGAGACCTCATTAGGAATGATCTGATCTTAAAGTCAACACTGTAAATACTCTGTTTAAAACATATAAACCATTAACCCGATCAAATGCGCTCATTTTTTTCGTGTCAAAGCGTGTCAGATCATATAGCATCGCTGTGATTTGCGACAATCGCATCTTTTCGTATTTCCAAAACCTGGTGATCAAACTTGATATTTTACGAGTAAAACGTCAAGCTCTGGTATCGTCTTGTGTGATCTTAAGAATGATTGTTAATCGGGCTGTAGTTATACCCTTCGGGTTAAGCCGTGGCTCGTGAACAACATCGATTAAATCGTGAAAAACAGCACATTTATATCGTATCATATCGTTACGTAGCGCATGGAATCATGATCAACATAGGGCAACGTATCATCTTAAAAAAGAACGTACTAATTCGAGAAACTTGCGATCAGACCTTGCAAGATCATGGTGCATGTAATTATCAAATCCTAAACAGATTGCAACCGATCGCAAAGCAGCGTATTATAACGTACGAGTGAACGATAGCGGAAACATAGCAGTATACTACATTTCCACTATCTCTTTTGGCGCTACGATTACAAGCATGGTCTTAATCGTGAAAGTAGCGTTGTGATGCTGTCAGATCTGATCAGACAGTGTACTCAAAGTTGTTAATCGTGTTAATTGTGATATTTTTAACGGTTCAGAAAAGTGTGACGATTAACACGATCAACTGTGTTTATATTGCATATCAGGATTGTCGCATCGAATAGTTTAAAATCATTTTGTATCGTAACAAAGCGCAATAAATATTCTATATTTCTTTTTTCACCAGGTGATTGCAATTGATCTAATGCCAGAAAAAATGTCATTTTCCGGATGGTTATTTTGCGATGTCAAAAATTAATTCAATCGATCGTCGACCGCCGGGCTGTATTACTATCATTCGGGTCGAGTAGTGGCTCTAAGCATGAATATGGCCGTTTAGATCGTGAAAAAGATCGCAACTACAATCGTATCGTACAGTCAAAAAGTGCATTAAACTTTATAAACTTAGGATACCGTATTTTTTGCGAATATACTACCTCGTCCCGTGTTGTACCACGGACTGTAGAATTCATTATAAAGTTATTCTTCAATATAGCAATGCTACATTTTGGTCTTCAAAATTAACATGAGAACATTACGTCACGCGTAATGTGTGCGCAAATAAAAGTGACATGGTCACAAATTCTAATAATTTTGGAAAACTATCATTAATTGTTTCACTAAAAAAAGTTTCACTAATTATACAAGCAAGAAACACTCTTGCCTCCCGGAATTTTAACCCGGGACCATGACAGCAAAATATAACGCGCCACCACTTAACCATTCAGCATCAGAAATTAACAGCGAATGTTAACGCTATTTGTAAGTGATAGGCACATTTTAAGAATGTATCGACATTTTAAGAATGTATCGCTGAATAACTTAAAAAGCTGTTTTATTTTATCGATTTTATTTTATGATAATCCACAAACAAACAAAACCTTTCTAAGTCAGAATTGTTAATTCCCTTGTTTAGATATTGTGTATATATTCCTTTTGAGTCGATATGTTTTTTTATTGTCAATATGCCAGACTATGAAGAAGTCCCTTTACAGGAACAGTCCGTTGCTAAACACTTAACGAATTGTAAAGGAATGTCAAAGTGTTAATTATAATATATTCTAAACGAGTGTCCACGATATAGGTACAAGTGTCTTCTCAATGCCTTGCTTAATCATTTTGTTAAGGGTGCAGATTACGTCATCATTGTGTCAATACTGTGTGTGTCTTGAAACGTTAACAATATACTATCTTAGATAAACTATCCTACGGGACTTTGTCTTCACTATGAAGACCGCGGTACATGCTGCATTTATCACTTATTTACTTATTTATATGTCTTGCTCGTACGAAGTAAATCATAAACGTTATAATGCAAAGAAATAATGAAATTTGAAACCGCACATACAGCACAAGGACTGAAATGGGAAACAAACAATGATGCAATATGTCTTTGAGAAAGAAAGGAAATCGACGTGTAACTTGAATACAATTTCAGAATTATGCATTTAAGTGTATTGATATATAAACTAGAAATGCGTTTGAATTGCTTAGAAGCGGATGTTGGGAGTATTTTCAACAAACGAGTATTTTCAACAAACGAATGGAAGATTTGAAAAGGGCGATCACATATTAATCATCAGCTAACAGATGTGCACGGCTTTATAAATAACACTTGTGTCAGGTTCTCGGTAAACATAACAATAAATCTAGTTCAAATAACGTCACGGAAAGTATTTTAAAAGATACACTTGAAACACTTCCTTTTGCATTAAAATGGTAAGCCTTCGATATTCGTTACGTTGAATCCTTATGTATTACTGACAAATAGTTAGTACAAACATAGTGTCGTCAACGTCATAGCGTGCAAAAAGAGTAAGAAGACTAAACAAAACGCCTGAAAGCTTGTAGAAATTAATCTGTACACAAGTCTGGTACAATCTGTACAATAGTACATGTAATACTAAAATTCTTGCGTTTTTAAATAGATATATATAAACCGTCGTCTCATTTCTCTAAAATAATTGTCATTTGTTGATGCAAATCCTTCTATTGTACGTGCGGATTAACCTTTCTAGTTGGGACATAACTACGAGAATTGATGAACATCCTTCAGACTTTGTTATGATGTATTGTCGATTCCAAAGTTTGCCACTTCTATATGTCTCAATTAAAGGAAGGCAACGCCGCAACTTTAGGAAGTCTGTCAAAATGTTAGGAATTATAAGCGTAAATTACGTGTTAATGTTGGTTGCTTACCAAACGAATGGCGTTGATGTTCCGCTGTCTTTTCTGCTCGTTTTCTGTGATTGAGTTTTTCGAGGAATTGTGAAGATCATACGGTGATCCGATGATACTACGCTGCTACATATCGAAACCATGCGACACGACGATACTATGTTGTGACCCGGCGATACCATGCGACACGACGATACTATGCTGTGACCATGCGATATCATGCGACACGACGATACTATTTTGTGACCCGGCGATACCATGCGACATGACGATACCATGCTGTGACCCGGCGACACCATGCGACACGACGATACTATGTTGTGACCCGGCGATACCATGCGACACGACGATACTATGCTGTGACCATGCGATATCATGCGACACGACGATACTATTTTGTGACCCGGCGATACCATGCGACACGACGATACTATGCTGTGACCCGGCGATATCATGCGACACGACGATACTATTTTGTGACCCGGCGATACCATGCGACACGACGATACTATGTTGTGACCCGGCGATACCATGCGACACGACGATACTATGCTGTGACCATGCGATATCATGCGACACGACGATACTATTTTGTGACCCGGCGATACCATGCGCCACGACGATACTATTTTGTGACCCGGAGATACCATGCGAAACGACGATACTATGCTGTGACCCGGCGATACCATGCGACACGACGATACTATGCTGTGACCATGCGATACCATGCGACACGACGATACTATTTTGTGAACCGGCGATACCATGCGACACGACGATACTATGTTGTGACCCGGGGATACCATGCGACACGACGATACTATGTTGTGATCCGGCGATACCATGCGACACGACAATACTATGCTGTGACTCTGCGATACCATGCGAACCGACGATATTATTTTGTGACCCGTCGATACCATGCGAAACGACGAAACTTTGGTGTGACCCGGCGATATATCACTGCGACATGTCAAAACAATGTTGCTACGCGATGACACTCTGTTGCTACACGGCGATACCATGCTTCTACCCGACGATACTATGTTCAGACCCGGCGATACTCGGTTGCTACCGGGCGATGCCATTGCGGCGACCCGATGATACCATGGGAGACGCATTGTTGCGCCAACGAAAAATATGGCTGAGATCCGATTTCGGATGTTTGCGTCCCAAGCGATAGCAGACTGCGACTATGTGAACGCTAAAACTTATCCGACGGCTGCTGAGTTCCGACTGAGTGCTTATATTTTCGTTATAAATCCTTGTTTCGCCATCGAGCCCCCAATTGGTAGTCTATATCAATGTTAATATGGCGTCTATAGAGGACCAGTTCCCAAAGGGAAAACTATCGCAATAGCAAGAATAACAGCAAACAGCCACATCAAACATTTGCTGGTGATTTCATATTTTTCGCAACAGGTTAATACGGATTCCCGAAGTAAGTCATTGTACTTTTTTTAATATTGTTTATTATACGTGTAATTGTCAATTGTATATGTAATCTATTTGATCGTCCATTAACATTTTATAGGACATATAACTCGATTAAAAATCTTATTATAAAGCTTTGATGAATAGCAAGCAATCGACCGCTTAATAACGATTGCCCGTTTTCCAGAAAATACACAGTCTGACATCAATTAATAATGAGGTTATTCTGTCACGCATTTCGCACTCTGACAGAACACATGTTATAAATGTTTTAGCAAATCAATTATCCATTAAACACTTTGCTTAGTCTAATTATCAGAGAATTCAGAGTAAAAATGTTCAGATTTGGCAGACGTATGAAGAGCTCTCGTTGCAAAACTAAACTCGACAAGTATCGTTCTTATATATGTCATTTACTAAACAATGTATTGTCAATTCTCCCTTGAAACAGTTATACGTACCTTAAAACTCCATAGAAACTTGTTTACTATCAAATAAATAAATGTCATTTAATTAGTTTATTCATATAATACTTTTTCAGTTATTTTATATAATTTCTTTTATTTGTTAACCCACTCTAACCACTTAAGACTCATTTTATAATGTGCGAACGATTAATGTAATGCATTTATCGTGTTTGTCTGGAAAAACTACACCTCCAACATTGAAAATATAACGGGCTTTGTCTGTACTATAAACAACCAAAGTTCTTCGAAACAAGTACGAATGCTTCCTCATTTTCATTTTGCAACACTGTCGTCTTTTGTTTGTTAACATTATTTTGTACCTAATGCATTTAACTTTGTTTTTCATGTACACTGAATTGTTTTGTAAATAACTAAGGGTTAATTGTTAGTTTGGAAGCTCATACAAGCATTCTTATTACCCAATGCTGTTCATTCAACGTTCTTAGGTGGTGACCGCAGATTTATTCATGTGTGTGCCTTTGTTGAGTGTTTATGTATCTTGTCTAGTACATTTGTCTTGTGTCTACCCGTTGTGCAACTGGGTACCTTTCAATAAATAAACAAGAGCATGCTACAATTATGTTTCTGTCTTGATGGTGAAGTTGAAGTTTCACTTTGTGTATATTTATATCGTCAGCTTTCTAAATTGAAATTAATTAATTATGACGTTATCATCTATTTACACTTGTACGTTTTGTTATTGATCCTGGGTTAAATGAGAGGAAAGTCTAGACTTTAAAGTGGTTTAAACCTCTGATGACGTGTATTGACCTTTCCAAAGCATTGGCCACAGCTTTTTTATGTTTAATATAGTTTTAGATGTATTGGCCTGTACTCTATTGGCTATTCGCCGCTTGCCGAAAAACTATGATGATATTCCTCCTTTCGATCTACTATTCCGATATATTTTATAGCTTCTAGCATGTAAACAATTTGGTCTATCGGCAGTTCTGTATACACTCATTTATTTTGCTAGTTGTTTGCACGTATGTTAGCTGCATGTTGCAGCAACCATAAGAACACAAATGTTAAAAGACACGTTAATAAATTAAAATAACGATGAAAAAACTATTTGCGGAGGAAAAGGAAGCGGCGTAGAACGGGATTTTTCTGACATGAAGTTAATTCCAATAAATAAATATGTTCACGGAAACCTAAAGTAATATGCCACAATACGAGATTATTTTCAAAGCAAAAAATAAATAAGATTTATGTTACTTCAAATGTAAAATCATGTGTAATAACACACTTGAATGTTCCAGTAAGCAAGAACAAAGCTTTAATATCCTTATGCATACCATTTTATAATATGTCGTTGTTGTTGTTCAGTTCCTTAGTGCTTGCTTTATTGTATTTACTATTAAGAAATGACGTTCTTAAGTTTTTAGTTTAATATATACAATATGCTATTTATCTAGAACAAAATGTGTATACGAGTACATATGTATGAGTTGTTAAGTGATAATGTTGATTAACAGCAAACAGAAAACACACATATAATCGCTTGCTTATTGAATGAATGAAATTAATACTAAGAACATTGGTAATTATTGCTTTGACTCTTTAACATAGTCATTGTTACAGAAAAACATAACCCTTGGGGCTATTTTTTTTAACGGAATGAATCACTTTCTTTACTCGACCGAGGAGACATTAGCAGGAATGTTCTGAGCTAGTTTAAGGACGATTGGGCACACAATGTGAGGTTAAGTGTGCTCACAAGGTTTAATAATGGTCATAACTTCCCTCATGGCAGCCATGTGTATCCATTGACCAGAGTCATTTTAGAAATCGTTAAGATGTCATTAGAACAAATATTCAGAGACAGTTTCATGACAATTCTGGCAAACACTGTGTTCACATGTTTTCACTAAAGCCCTATCAGTTTCTCCGCCCCCTTGAGGCTATGTGTTCCAACGGACCGGCGCAACTTTCGAAAGTTGCCGAGATAGCATCAGAGCAATTGTGTGGAGCAAGTGTCCTCAAAATTGGACTTACAATGAAACTCCTAAAGTGTTCGAAAGGTTTTACTAAATCCATACAAGGAAAATCCTCCCACCCCTAGCCACAATGTTCTTCAACGGACCGGAAGTAACGGGCGGAACGATGTTTGAACTCGATATAATTAGAAATTTAATTATAACGGACTCGTATGCTGATTGTTAAAAATATTCGACTTCTAAAGTGTTCACTATGTTTCATTTTAAAATAAGGTTAATTTCCCCGCCGATCGCAACCACGTTCGAACTCTCTCGATATATAATTGCAGCACATGTTCTGAGAAAGCGCAGGAAGTTTGGACTAATAATTTTACTTCGAGAGTTTAAAAAAGGTGTAACCATAGCCATATAATGACAATTGTCCCGACCCCTGGCGGCCATGTTTTGCAACGGACCGGAACCATTTTCGAACGCGGCTGAAATAATATAAGAGACATATGTTCTGAGCAAGGCGACGAACGACAGAAAAAGATGATCACAAAATAAGAGGCGTCTTACTGAATACTGCAGAAAATAAGAACTCGACATGTGCTTGTTTTGTGGTAATCAATAAACGGTAAACGGTAAAACATTTCTTACCACTACATTCCTGTCTGTGTGTACAATTTTTAAACCTTTTAGAAAAGATATAAACCCCTGAGCAACACAAAACTATAATTCTCAAGGTCCAACGATATAGCGTGTTGTCAAAACGCTTTTTATACAACTTACTGGCAACAGCCCACCATATTTGATGTTGTCGATTGTCCTTTCGCTACTGTTATTCGTCTTTCCACCCAGTCTAACTCTATTCCTGCTCTATCTTTCATATATCCCTGCATTTATTTTAGCAGCGTATGCACACTTAATTGTTTAAACACTTCCAACTTGTAATTGCTTTAACTGGTTACATGTGTTAATTTCTTAGAGGCTCTAAGAACATCTATGGAGAAGAATTCATATAAGTTTTTAGTAATTTGTTTTCTTATCCATTATTGTATGAATGTAATTCACATGTCATGTTGAAAATATCATAATAAATACTGTTTAAATCAAAGCTAAACCAAACAGTTTAGTCGATATTATAACACGTTTATTGACAACTCGGCAAACTCTTTTGAAATTTAGTATACTTATAACGTATTACTCGTCTGGAAATGTATGAATCAATTCACATAAATGTGCATATAAAATGGTCAATTTAAATCATTATGCCAAAAGGTTTGTGAACGAGTCAAGTTGTAAGTGAAACAAGTCCTTCACAACGTATAGAATAACTTAACAAAACGTATTTACAAAAAGTCCTCTGCTAGATACGTCAATACGTAGAAAGTGTGATTTAAACATAACGAGCGCTCACTCCATATGGACGTGTGTATTCACTTGGATTTTTTAACTGATATTTCTGTACCAAAGGCTTTGAACAGTGCATGTTCAGGAAATAAAAGAAAATACTGTGAGAATTGTAGGATTTATCTGGTTTACATTACAGCCACGGTCTTAAACTACCATCTGAAAGATGCAACGCGATTGGAGTTACACATACGTTTGTGCTGGTGTGATTGTTAATGCTACGTGATTGGAGTTACACATATGTTTGTACTGTTGTGATTGTTGATGCAACGTGATTGGAGTTACACATACGTTTGTACTGGTGTGATTGTTGATGCTACGTGATTGGAGTTACACATACGTTTGTACTGGTGTGATTGTTGATGTTACGTGATTGGAGTTACACATACGTTTGTACTGGTATGATTGTTGATGTTGTTGTTTTAATGTTTCATTTTATTTGTATTCTTTATTGTACAACAATGTCAGAAAGTCAATCATTATACCGTCTTATCAGAAAAATGTCAACTGACTGTAACTAGAAATATTTTTTTATTTGCGTTTACACTAGTGATTAATTATTCTCTCAACTTTCTATCATGCTGTCCTATTATATGTCATCTGTCAACAAGTCAAATATCTCCAGCAATGACCTCTATGTCAATATCTACTCTGTGATGCCTATTTTATTATATGGATCGGAATTATGGGGGCTACAATCTTTTGAAGTTGTAGAAAGAGTTCACACATATGCATGTAAAAGATTTATGTCAGCACCAATATACTCATGTAATAATGCTATTATAGGTGATTGTGGTAGATATCCAATACATATTTATTCATCTATGAGAGTTGTAAAATATTGGTTACGATTACTGGAAACACCATATTCCCGTCATACTAAAAAGTGCTATGAAATGTTGAAATGTTTTAATGACATAGGATACGTAAACTGGGTTACTTCATTACGAAATCACTTGCAATCCATAGGGTTTGGTTATGTGTGGGAACAACAAGCAGTTGCTAATAAACCATTATTTTTGATAAATTATGCTCAACGATTAAAAGACATTTTTGTACAGCAGTGGATAGAAGCGTGTAATAGTTCTTCAAAACTAAAAACATACAATGGATTTAAAAGTAACTTTGAATTTGAGTCATATTTAAATATTTTAACAATCCGTAAATTTCGTAACGCTTATGTATGTTTTCGAATTTCTTCACATAAGCTCATGATTGAACAGGGTCGCTATTTGAATATCGACAGGGACCAAAGGTTGTGTCCTTTTTGTAAAAATGATATTGAAAATGAATTTCATTTTCTTCTAATATGTACAACATACTTAGACCTTCGTAAAATGTATATACCCATAAAGTACTATACACCCGCTACTACAAATAAATTTAATAAAATCATGAGTTCCCGTGAAGAAAAGTTGATCAGGAGTATTGCTATGTTCTTGTATTATGCTTTTGAAAGAAGAAATGCGTTGCTGAATAGCAATTAATTATAAATAGCTGGATCTATATGTGTATATGTGATGTTGTTTGTATTATGAGACTATGTGATGCTATTTGTGTTATGTTATTTCTATAATGTGACTTTGCGATTTTGCTTGTATTATGTTAATATGCGATGTTATTTGTATTATGCTTTTGAACGAAGAAAAACATTACTGAATATCATTTAATTATCAATAGCTGTACCATTACATTACATATGTATGTTGTCTATATGTGTATTGATATGTGTGACTATGCTATGTTATTTGTACTTGCAAGGGCCGGAGGCCACATAGCAATAAACATTGAATTGAACTCTTGTGTATGTTTCTCGGAACGAAATCAGGATTGGAACAGCTGCCGTGTAAACGCCGGCCAAAGCCCAGTTAGTCCAGCCAGTGTCTGAAAGTATTCAAATGATTTACAATTGGGAATTTATTTGATTGTAAATTTGGGATTAAAACTACAATGCTTTATAGCAATCTCATTAAATTGATATGTAATGAATGTATATAGTATTTATAAATATTTGATATTTAACAAATCTTCAAAACATCAGAAAGCGGATTTTTTTATAATCAGCCTCAATCCTTTCATTTGAAGAAACAAAAACAACAATTACCCGTTCAATACACGGCAATACGATACACCCAACAATATAACCCAAGACAACCATACATACGCATCAATTTACAGATTGACCGATGCACACTTAGCATCGTGAACGGTATGTGCCGCATTTCATAAAAACATATTAGCTTGTTCAACCATTATAATATAAACTGAAACAGATAACATTCTAAATCATTTCTCAGTTAACAACTGGTCAGTTGCTTATGAAACATAGTCCAATACAAAACAATTCAAAGCACAGCATACGCCTTGAACAGATTCACTTATACACATTAAGTGGTGTTGCGGCAGTCTATTTAACCGAGGATATATTTATAGCAACACCTGATGCTATTATCACAACCCAATATTTTTGTTATCAGAATCTTCACAAATGACTGAGTTGGTTCATAATAGGTACAACTGTCAGTGGTTCGATCCCAGGTGCGGTTAACTTGTTTTACTTCTTTTTTTTCTTTCTTTTCTTTTTTTTTTTTTTTTTTTTTTTTTACTGGAGCTTCTTAGTCCTGTTGTTTACATTAATCAATTAAAGCATTAAATCACAAACTTCAAAACATGCCGAAATATGTCAACAAGTCCCTGTTATTGATAATTAAGGTCGAGTTTGATACTGTCTTATGGTCTTATGTTTGTGATTAAATATTGTATTATTGTTGTGTTTTGTTGTTAGCTGTTGTCATCCCAGTTAAGATTGTAATCAATTTCTAATGTTTATGCATATTACTAGCAATCTATGTACCGGTACTTGGGTTTTGCCTAATTGCTGTATTTTATGAAATTTTACTCAGACGGTAGGGATGGTTAAAAAACAAAATCTCTGTTAAAAGTGCGTTGACCCCCTTTTTATTTTTGTTTTATGATAACAATACGTCGATGAACAGATTTGAGCAGTTTCACAGAAAGTTATTAGATAGAACTTTTTTTAATTCCATTTTTGTGGTTAAAATAGTAAAAAATTGATGTTTTTTAAGGTGGCATAAAATTTATAAAAATTTAATTTCTTAAAATTTAACTTGTGTTCTCCATTTGTTTGTTAGTTTGTGGTTTAATGAAATGGTGTATGACGTATCATAGCTTATATAATATCTACATGTTGCCAATTTTATATGTTATTAACATTTTTATGCAATTAGATATTTTTAAGTTTTAATGAAAAAGTACATGTTATATAATGGTGAATAAAATCAAAACAAGGCCGGTAATCCTATGTTTTTATTTCATTTTTCATATAGTATTTGTATGTAGTACTTGCATATAAATTTTGAACAAAATCTATTAGATTGGAAAAAATCGGCATAACTGCAGCAACACCCCTTAAGAGTTCCATCGTGAACTTTGAACATTGTTTGTCGAACTTTATCCTATGCTAGTAAGGCGTGGTTAACAATCCCGGAGTCTACCATCAAGGTTCCTTACAACACAATGAAATATAATCCACACAACAAAAAGAATACGCAAACACCTTTAAAAGATATATCAAAAACGTACCTTGCGTATATGCCTGGTCAATGAAGAGAAACACTGCCGACCCGATGTTGATTACCATACCGAGGAAGCCTGCGACCATGCCTTCTCCCGCCGGATAGGCTGTATCGCATCCCAGTTCTAGGTACAACGGGGCCGTTGAGCCGACAATAGCTGAGCCAGCTATCACCGACACATAGATGGCCACTGAAATAAATAAAAGGCTTTAACTGGAGAAACACTTTGCACGTTTATTGTAGTTTTTGTTTAAGTCACTTAAAACTATAAATTAATTTATAAAGAAAGTGCAGTCCTGGTTAAGCCTGGCCGGATTGAATGTTCAAATATAGGACGACACTATATTGAAACGAATTTAACCCGGCTTATTAACGGCACAACTTATATCGTCTATAACATTCTCAATAACTGCTTTTGTTTTGCCTCCAGCAAACGGTATCTACAAATATAGTATATGTAAAGATTACATAAAGCCGTCGCGTACATTTGAATAGAAACATCTCCAATTGTTTAGAAATATTCAGAGCAAATTTCCAAGTTTATATTTAAAATATCTTATTTCTCAAGCAGGTTTTCAAACTAAAAAGTTGTTTTAAATTAGAACATTTTATCCTAAAATACCGATGAAGAAATTTTGTAAGCACATATTAAAACAAAACGCCATTATTTGACGATAACGTTAGAAGAGTGTTTTTATTTATAAATTTTTTTATGAGCAATTTATTTTTTAAGTACCTTTCGAGTACGGCAGGACGTTTACACACATGCAGCTGAACCAACCGAAGTCCGCTATCATGATAATGTTTAGAGCTAGCAATATCCTCTTCATCTTCTTTTTGTACTTATCGGCAAACCTGAAACACTCAATTCGACTTATTACTGGTTATTTATTGGAAAACAAATCTCATCCGAAATGATTATTTTATTATTTTCTGAATTTCACAGTTATCTTGTATTCTAAGAATACTTGAAAGAGTATATGGTGTTGACAGTTAAGATGGCCTAGTGATAAAAAGGCAACACTTTGAAGATAATACATTCATTAATCACCGATGTGTTGTATTGAATAAAAGATCCATACTAAAACGCGATAATCTCAAATTCAAGCGACAACTAGTTCGTGCATTAAATGTGGTTAATTTAATGTTATTCAAAATAAAAGATTGTCAGCACTGACCGCCCAAGAAGGATACCGCTTATAACGCCACTTATGCTGCCAAAGAAACAAATCCATCCAACTTCTGCCTGCAAATATTAAACCAAATTTAATATCAGTGAATGATGGCAATGAACGGGAGCAAGCCGTACTTAGAATACCATGCAGCAAAGGTGGGACATAAATCAGAAAAATAGTAGCTAAGTAACTTTAATAAGCTTATGTTCAAAAGCGTGTTTGTGTTTCAAGCTGCTTCGTCACTGATTTGGAAAATGACAAAACTGATAAATATTGGTACAAATTCATGAAAACAACATACTAGTCCATAGAATTGCTTGAAATAATATTTTTATAACATTCTCAAAGTTCCAATCTCCCTGATTTCAAAAATACAAACCCCTCCCCTTAAAAAATTAGACATACAATGCTTTTTGGTTTAAAATAAGTCTTTCTTCAACACTTCACATCATGTGACGACTAGTAACTGCCAAAGAAAAAATCTTAAAAAACACCAGTACATGTACCAGTATATCGTTTATGTAAACGTAACCTAAACATGTCCGATATGAAAGCATTCTTATAATATCTCTCCTCACAAGCGCTTAATCACTTCAACCAACCTGTTCAAATCAACAAACCTGTCCACTTCAACCAACCTGTCAACTTTAACCAACCTGTCCAATTCAACAAACCTGTCCACTTTAACAAACCTGTCCACTTCAACCAACCTGTCCACTTCAACCAACCTGTCCACTTCAACCAACCTGTCCACTTCAACCAACCTGTCCACTTCAACCAACCTGTCCACTTCAACCAACCTGTCCACTTCAACCAACCTGTCCACTTCAACCAACCTGTCCACTTCAACCAACCTGTCCACTTCAACCAACCTGTCCACTTCAACCAACCTGTCCACTTCAACCAACCTGTCCACTTCAACCAACCTGTCCACTTCAACCAACCTGTCCACTTCAACCAACCTGTCCACTTCAACCAACCTGTCCACTTCAACCAACCTGTCCACTTCAACCAACCTGTCCACTTCAACCAACCTGTCCACTTCAACCAACCTGTCCACTTCAACCAACCTGTCCACTTCAACCAACCTGTCCACTTCAACCAACCTGTCCACTTCAACCAACCTGTCCACTTCAACCAACCTGTCCACTTCAACAAACCTGTCCACTTCAACTTACCTGTCCAATTCCAAACGGGTTGAGAATGACGTCAAGAAAGGACAACCAGTTACCAAAGAAACCAAGCGGCAAGGCAAACATGGCCGCAATAAGCCACATCGTAGGATTTCTAAAGTAAAGTTGTAGATTTTACGTTTTGAGTATAGAAGTATTGAACGCTAGTAAAATTATATGAACAAAGCATACAAAACAAATGTCTACCATATATTGACTGTGAACAGCCAACCAAATGGCAATTGATATCATTTATTAAGAATTTATTTATTTAGTTTTATACAAACGCCTTCGAATGATCCAATATTTTTATATGAACACACTAATGTATTATTCGTATATCAAAATCTGACATTTTATTATGATATCCCAATAAATAACGAAAATGGAAAGACTTCCATTAAGTACGTTATATATTTAATGTAGTGTTATACATGTGTTTATGATTTGCTGGTTCACTATTATAGTTTATAGCAAACTCCGGTTTTCGATCACAATCCATAAAGTTGAAAAAAGAGTCAAAACTTCAAAAACATACATACGGAATGTAATTACAGGCAATTTCATTCAGTTACCTTTGAGTCTTGAAAATCCATTTGTACCTAATTATCGTGCTCTGATTAGTTATTATCCAATTGATAATGGTTTTCCTTTTCAGAAGCAATGGTTGAAAATGAAATAATTTCAAATATCTGAATAATGAATTTTCTTTTTTTGGCAAGCAAAACAGATACTAACTAAAGCTTTTTCTGAATGTTCAAAGCACTTTGTGATCACACAAATGACCTCGAATACTCTGTTTCATTAACAATAACGTTGTTACAGCATGAACAATTCTAGCTCATAAACATCAAACCTTCCTCATAATTCTGTGAAATCGATCAATGTACCTTTGAATTAGTGTGGAATGCAATTTCTATAATTTGTCAATTAGATATAAACATGCAATTCAACAGAACACATGCACTTGACATAGATTCATTGTCAAGTAGGAAGGCATTCCATTTTCATTAAGAGAATAATGATAATAAAGTACATGCTTCGTCTAATAATTGAATTATATTTCAAATAAATTAGGTGTTATTTCTTCAATACACCATAGTTTTGTGTTACCTGTTACATTGAGGTTCATATTTTTACCGCAAACAATTTTAGTATTACAGAGTTTCTGTACGATGCAACTTTGCTGTTTATCTATCGGTGTTGTCAGTTTGCCACCATATAATAGATCATGTACTTGGAAATGTGCCGAATCCCTGCTGCAAATCCGATTCGTTCCAAATTTGCCGTTCTGCTCGGAGCCTTTTCTGGTTTGCTGGGGAGGTAAACCACTGTACACAACAGCAACAGTGCCGTAACGCCACTTGCTGAAATGCATAATTACTATGATGACATCATTTTACTTGTACGCCGTGTCATTTTTCCTTACGCAGAGGTCTACTTAGTAAAATCAAAAGTCAATTCCTTAAAATATAAATAAAAATGAAAGTGATCTAAAAATTATGGGGCTGATATATTTAAGTCTGTTCTAGTTAAGATTAAAAAGATGACATACATTTGACGAGTTTCAAGTTTCAAGATGCCATTTATAATGTTAAACGAAGTTCAATATAACATACGACGTAAGGTAAGATTTTCGAAAGAGCTCTTTGTGCATGCAATCCCAGAAGTCGCGCAGATGGTTTGTTATATGAATTTTTTGTTCGTTTTTTTCATAACCACTATTGATACAAACATTGTTTGTAAAGAAACGTGGTTTCTATCCACGCGTCACGATAATTTTTCTGATCAACGATTCAAGAAGACTGAAAACAACTTTGTGAACATGCAGCTTTGTTTTTGTAAACACGTGGTTAAACGTTGTATTTAAATGACTGCGGAAAAACAAATGTTCTGTTTTGAAAAAGTTTGTTTCATTTAGCTCATTTAAAACATCTATGTGAGTACAGCAAACGAATGCTTTGCTAGCCGATTGCAAAATATTAAAGCAGCATAATAAGTTGCAATATTTGTGTAATTTTGTTATGCTGTTCATAGCATCTTTTGCATGATAAATGCATTTGCTCACTTACACCCATAATTTAAAGTCCGCATTTGTTTTTGAATTGCAGCCATATCTGAAATGTAAAAGTAAACGTATTATCTGCAAAATTACAATGTAGGATGCATAAATTAATTTGTTTTGCTGGTAACTTCGGCGCATAGATTTGAATGCTTGTTATATGATAAATAACTAAATTATTTGTTTATTAAATGGTTTTTTGATTTTTGGATCGACGCATAAAGGGCGACGTTGAATGATTTTAAGACAGTTTATATACCAAGAAATGAAATATTTGATATCAAGATATATTGTTTTATTTCAACATTTCTTGATATCAACATACGCTAAGTCTGCTTTCAAAAAATTATTGATATTGAGTAATCGAATTATTGATATCTGTAATTTTAATATTAAAAAAAAAGACAAAGCTCCAATTCTTGATTGCAGGAATTTATCGTATTCTTTGTAGTGTTTCTTGATATCAATAATTTGATTTTTTATATCGGAAATCATATTTATATCCCAAAATTCGAATTTAAGACATCTTAAATAAGACCGATTTTAACATAAATAATACATGTTTTTACAAAGAATTTGTATTTGTTGAAACCAAAATTTAGTGTGTTTTTAAGGTAAAACAACACCGAATACAATCCTCACGATTGCAAACTATACTGTTTGTCGGATAATTCGGTATGTGCAGTGAGTTAATAATAATTATTAAACTTATCACAGTCTATTGTCGAAGGAAGTTTATATCTTTTACCAAAAACAGTTCATCTTTAACATTCCTTTTGTTCACAAAAAAAATTTATTTTTCGCATTATATGTTTGTTTGTTTTTTCTGTCATATGCTTCTGATATTTTGTTCATAAATTACGCTAATTCGAATTTAAAATGAACACAATAATAAACTTCAGTAAATATAATACATATTTCTTTCAAAACGAAGCTGAATATAGTTCACAAATTATAATTGTGTTCCGTTCCAAAACACCAAAACACGTATTAGCCAATACTTGTGTTATTGTATTTACCTGTCTGATTAGCCAAAATGTTGGAACCGTTCCTGAAAATATTTACCAATTAAAGACAAAAGCAGGTATGTTAATCAATTAGATATATACATAATTTCTAGACTAGAAACATCAAATATAGAAGAATACCTTCCGTACTGGTATATAATTGATTGTTTAAGTGATACATGCATAGATAACAACCAGCTGCCTAATGAGTGTTAAAAAACGCAAGTAAAGAGAAAGCACTACATTTACAAAGGTATACTTGTAAACGATATTTCAGACACCAATGGTAATGAGTCAATGAATGCAGCGGTTTACATCTTTGGCATGTCAACTGTCAATGGACCTGGAAAGAGAAAAAATCACATTTGCATGGAAAGTTCACGAAAATGTAAAACAAACTGTATCATTACATTATACAAAGTCTTAAGACAATTCCAAACACGGAAAACAATTATGCGGTACTGTACTACACTACACTGCACCATACTACTATACCGTATATTGCCGTACAATAAGGCAGAGCAGTGCAGTGTCATATGTTCTCTTTATATATCAGATAATATAAGACTATATCCTCAGATGATACATAATATGTGTAACACACCAAGAAGAAATGCAGACCCGGCGCCGAGAGTTGCTGACAGACACGATACGGCGGTGGCCGTCGTTCTCTCCGACAGTCCGAACCACGTGTTTGAGACTGCCGCCGGCATCGTCATGGTAACGCTAGTGGCTATGCCATTAATCCCTTGGCCGATGGCAAGCAGACTGTAAAATAGTAGTCGAGTGATTGGTAAAGTGAATGAATAGCTTGATATGGATACCTCAGTTTACGTTGACAATCTTTGGACTAGGGTCTGTAAGCCTGTAGTGCTTAGTGGTAAATGCATTTCAGGAACACTGCCAATTGCCGTAATAGAAGCTAATTGAAATTTGTGTATCATTGCGCGAGCTATTGATTGGCTGCCATTGCCATTAAAGACGGTCATAAGGCGGAAGACATAGTTTTGTATGCAGAATTATACTTAATTAAGTGCATATAAAATTGCGGAATTCCACTTTAGGTTTAGATACGCAAAATATTGTATTTTTTTTTACAAACATAAGGTTGCCTTGAATAGGGTTGTTTCGAAATAGAATATTTTTTTTTTTATCTTGAGTGAATTGTGATGAACGTCATTCAAGTATGCATAAGCATGAACAAAGTTGAGTTTATCTCCCATATAGTGTGCCTCAAAAATTGAAATAGATCGCATGTTCATACAAGTGTCAAGTGAGAGGTTTATGGCTTTTGTAAGGATACAGATTATATTGACCTGTTCATCCTAGCCTTTGCATCTGCTAATGCGAGTATGAATTACCTAAAGTGTCCATAAATATACTATTTTTGTACAAACAATGTTTTACGACTTCATGTACGATAGCTATCGAAAAGTGAAAACTCTGACAATCAACGAATAGAACGGTCGATGCAATGAATGGGATGTTTTAACTCACACTGTTGCCCAGGAATGTTGCATGGTGATGACTCGTGCGGCGGCAGCCAGAAACAAGGCCCCGTTGCAGAACAGCAGTGACGTTCGAGTACATGAAATATGTGTACATGTTTAGCACAATTGTTGATTTCGGATGTAGCTTGCTGCGGGTTCATAGCTTATTGAAAATTACATGTATACTGAATACTCCAGAAACACGAGAGAATTTTTTGTTAAAACTTTAAAAAAAAAGAGGACCAAAAATAGAACACAACATAAACATGATTTCATGTAGAATCGCCACCATGGAACAGACATATAAAGCATTGGGTTATAAAGACAGGCCGAACCTCACACCTAGCTTAGAATAAATGCTAAAACCACAACTATGAATACACATTAACCTTATACCATTGCAACTCAAGTTAAGTATTAAAGAACATAAAAATGTTCGCAATACTTTATAATTCTGATAATATTATGATCCCATGAAGCAGTTACATGATTTATTTAAAAGTAAAGGCGTGTATCATAACCCTTTATATTTGGGAATAAGGACGCTTTGTATATAAACTATCTTTACAATTGTGTGTTTATCTTCGTGTTTATAAAAAAAACATAAACCTTTTATGTCAACTAAATAAACTCCCAGCAGGGCGAAGATAAAACCGGTGATGTTTCCAACATTTGTGACCCAGAATAGCGTTTCTTCACTCCAACCGTACGCTAGCTGCGTTGACTGCGAGATCGGACCCCACGTGGACCACAGGAAGTTGTTCACAATGGTTGCCATGGAAACCATAGCCAAGACATACCAGCGAGTTTTGGATGTCGGGCCTATCGTCGCCCCTCCGAATGCTTGTAGTAATGGTTCAGATTCATTTCCGTGTTTGTCCTTCCTTGACTCATTGATAGCTGTTTTCGAGTCCTGCATTTCACTATTTCTTTGTATTGGTACTTATGTTTTTCAGGGGATTTTATTTGTAATTTATTTATTTATTCATTACTTTTCAACGCATCTATGTATTGTAATGGTTTCACATGAGTGACATAAAACATAATTCCTTTTCCCAAATTATGAATTTAAATATAAATAAATTAATCCACTTTTTCCCGAGTGAAACAAATGTTATAAACTCAGCTGTAGACAATAGATTAAGTCTATCGATACATGTGATTGTTATTCTAATTTTACATAAATAGATAACACAAATACACGTTTGCCCATACATTGAACACTCTGACGATAGCCTTTCGCACATAGTGGTAAATGATAAAGCTTTTCTAGTACACCAAACGGTATGTCATCAATTTACATGATGATAATCATGTTGAAATATTTTTAAATGCTACTGTTATTCATGACCCATGTTACAAAATGAGGGTACAATTAAACAGAGATAGTGTTTCCTGTTTACAAAGAAGTAAACAAATTCCATGTGATTTCTTTTTAATTGTTTATATAAGATTGTTATTTGTTAACAAATATGTCATGTTCTCATGTTAATAATTAAATGACTAATAGGGTGTTGTGTTGTAAAATCATGTCCGTTTACGGGCGACTACTCTCTTAGCATTCTGACATCCGGGGTGTGTGTATTTCTGCTGATAACGCGAACATCTCGATAATTAATTTGTGTTCATCATGCATTGGCAAGATAAAACTCATATGCGGCATCAATGCTTAAAGGTGTGTTGTTCAGCACTCTACCGGTTAAACCATTTGGGGACCATAGGCTTGGCCAAGCCATTCCGTTTCAAGTTTGATCTATACCTATTTCGATTTATTTTTCATTGTTGACATGTTCACAGCAACAAGAAGTTCCTTTTTTACCGTAAAATGTCACACGTACAGGTCAACGGTCAAATGTGGCGTGTGCTGAGAAAACCGGGCAAAATGCTTCTGCGTAAATTGTCATCCCAGATTAGCCTGTGCAGTCCTCACAGTCTAATAAGGGACGACAATTTCCGCTTTTATGGAATTTTTCATTTAAATGATGTCTCTTCTTAGCGAAAATCAAATTTAGACGGAAACTGTCGTCCCTGATTAGCCTGTGCGGACTGCACAGGCTAATCTGGGACGACACTTTACGCACATGCATTATGCCCAGTTTTCTCAGAACGCAACACAAATGTGTTAAGTTGTTCGTATGCGCTCTATGTATGTATCATATTGTCATGGATTTCAAAATAGCAAGTTTCCTATGAACCAGGTAAGTAACTATAAGATGAAGTATTTTTATTCATTTTCCACAAAGTCCCAAATTATACAATGTTACATAATTGAATATCATATATGCGAATTATTAATATACATACTAGTAATATTCATCTTTATACTAACAATGATATCAGTATTTTTCTTAATATTAATTTTAATATGTTAAATACAAAAACAAAACATAAAAAATATTTTGGGGAGATGCTATGTTTATAAAAATTGAAAGTAAAAGGGAAAATGACAGGTTAGGTTAACATGGAAAAAAGTGGATGTTTCCTTCAATACGCATGCAATAATTGGCTACTTAAAGAAAAACACACACACTCACAAACAATAAAAGTTTTTGCTTCAAAATGCGCAGGAGTTATAGTATGCTTAAAGAGTAGTAAAAAGAGAGAACAAAAATAGAGAAAGGGAGCAATTAAAAAATAAAAAAATCAGAAAGGGACTAAGAATAATTCATTCAGGAATAGAGTACACAATTTTACCAGTTTCATTATGCTGATCAATTGGTTTTCGGATGTTTGAGATTCAGCTCTTAATTTGTAGTATTTTATCTTATTTTTTAATTAAAATGCATCAAGCTCTACTACTTGATTATTATGTGCACAGATATCAACATGAAAAGAACACAACGATAATAAATACAATAACGAGCACGTAGATGCACATGAACAAAACACAACAAAAAGAATTGAATAGTGAAAACAGAGATGCACATGAAAATAACGCAATGATAAAAAAAAACAGACAAGAAAAGAAAGGAAAAATAAAAACAACAGTAGTCTATGTACAACCTGAATATGCTATTAATTGAGTTGCAAAAGCTGTATATGTTGAATAGTTAAAATGTACATTTGGCTTGTTGTAGAAGCCGTATATGACTAGTGAAATGATTATCGTGTATATTTGGCTTGTTATAGAAGCCGTATATGACTAGTGAAATGATTATTTGGGCGTATGCAATTTATACAATATGCAAAGCTATTTTCACATGAAACATAAGCACCAATTTCTAACTCAGAACACAAAACAGTACTATTTGAATGTACCTGTATCTAATATCATGCCATATCCAAAGTATGCAGTATTATTCAGTAAGATCAAAACTTGTAACGGGGGTTAGTAACCTGGCTAGTGTTCGTTCTTTCAAATTCATAATTGAGAAGTCAGCACTTCACAAATGCCTCCCAAAATACCCGAGTGCTTTAATCAGTTTGTTTTTTGCATATAAGACGCGCTATGTGAAAACGGGGTTTAAAGCATGTTCGTAAAGTGTCGTCCCAGATTAGCCTGTGCAGTCCGCACAGGCTTATCAGGAACGGCACTTTCCGCTTTTATGATATTTCTTGCTTAAGAAAGTCTCTTCTTAGCAAAAATCTAGTTTAGGCGGAAAGTGTCGTCCCTGATTTGCCTGTGTGGACTGCACAGGCTAATCTGGGACGACACTTGACAGACATGCATTAAACCCCCTTTTCACCGAATGATGCTCATTTCTGTCGATACAAGAACAAACATGTATATGACGAAATTAACATTTAAGTACACATGTTAATTTTAATATATTTTTAAGATTATGTTTAAAAAACGTCCTGGTGATTTTTAGGACAATCAATAATACGGTATGCAAAATTAAATAGAATACATGTTCAAATGTGAACACATGTCTAAATTATATCTTAAAATGACATAACGACGGTGATATCATGGCTGTACAATCGTATTGTATTAACAACATTTTATATTTTGTTAATACGCATTCTTGGCTATTTTTTTCATGCAATGTTATTTTATTTAAATGTTCTAAACATTTAAGAAAAAAGAACAAACAACGACTATATTACTTATTTTACCATAGATATATGTTCATAATGATAAGTAAAAATATAAAGGGTATAATTATTACTACATTATGCTTTGCTTAATGTTTGGTGATAAGTCCTGGTAAAAGTCGCTAAAAGTGACGTTAATTCGACTCCGTACAAATTAACTTCTTCAGATAATTAATCAGGGACATGATCTGGTTTATTTTATAGGTTTGACCATATCACCTTTTAATTTATATAAATCATGAACGAATATCATACCTATCCTATGGAATGCGTTTCAATATATGATTTGGATATAGGTATTCGCGGTTTCTCTAATTACATATGAGCGACAATACCACACCATCGTATGTAGTTTTTGTTGCAGAAGCAATGCACATTTATAACTCGTCACGATCATGCTCATGGTCTGCGTTCTCCTCTTCCTGTTCAAACAGCTGCTCTAGTAGAAGTTCGGTCTTCATCCAACCTGTAACCAGGGAAACGATGTATTATTCTAAATTTTGTTCGTGACAGGGTGAAAATAAATATGATCACGACTGCATCAGTTAACATGTGTAATTTCTCCCACTGTTCAGTGATGGCATCAGTTTTATCATACCAAAAACATTAACTTTATTATTTTTTATGACCCCAAAGGGCGCCAAATAGTAATCGCGCCGTCCGAACTTCAGTATTTCCGTCCGTGCGTCCGTATGTCAGTTTGTCCCGCTGTATATATAAACTGATAGAAGACTTAAATGGATTTTTCAGAGTATAAGAACCAGCAGCTCCCTCGCTCTTTCGTATGTATAGAATTATTTCCCATGGTCGATTGTGTCGTGTTCTGAGAAAACTGGGCAAAATGCATGTGCGTAAATTGTCATCCCAGATTAGCCAGTGCAGTCCGCACAGGCTAATCAGGGACGACAATTTCCGCTTTTATGGAATTTTTCGTTTAAATGATGTCTCTTCTTAGCGAAAATCCAGTAAAGCCGGAAAGTGTCGTCCCGGATTAGCCTGTGCGGACTGCACAGGCTAATCTGGGATGACACTTTACGCACAAGCACTTTGCCCAGTTTTTTCAGAACACGACACAATTTTCTTCTACTGATCATAACTCCGGTAGTGTTCATTCTCATCAAAGGACATTTAGAGAAGGTGAAGAGTAGAAGAAGCATAATTATCCTGCCTGTATGTTTAGTAATTTCTCTTTGCATATTTCTTGTATAGTCTGTTTCTTGAATGGAGGAAAACTCTTCAAGCATCTAAGTTATTCAAATGAACCTTCGTGTAATAATATATGGCTGAACGATAAAACGTCAAGACCCTTCTTTATCTTTAAATTGCAAAAATCATATTCATACCTACTGAAGGAATTACAATAAAACTTCACAGTTTGATGGACGACATTGAGAAGAAGTGCAGGGTACAAGAACCATAACTATTTCTATAGAACGTTTGGAGTTGTTTCATTTGATTATTTCTTTTGTACAGAAGATTATTTCATACTGTTATTTTCTTGTGCAAAGCATAACTAGAAAAGTATTGAATGGATTCAAATACAACTTTTAATAATGATAAACGGCCTCGATAGAAAGTGCAAATTAAAAGGACCGTCTATTAGGCTTTGGGGCGCAACAGATGGGGTTTATATATATAGCATATTAAGCGTGGTAAAGAACTGAACGCAATTACCCGAACAATACTACTTAATTGGAAGGAAAATTAAATTTGTGGCAAAAACACTTATATAAATTATATAAATATTTAAAAATACTTATCAGAACATGTGTTTGTTCAAACCTACAACTAACGTATGGTTGTATGACAGAAACATAATATTATCTAATAAGACTTCACATGAAATAGAAATTAAGTTAGGTACTAGACAAATGTTCTTACCTCTGCGCTGAATATGGAAACGAATACCATCGTATCTGGATAAATTTGGTCTTCTCTCGTGCTCTGTGCCTTTCAATTGTAGTCGTTTAAACATGCTTTTGGTGTGGAACATACTAGGGTGCTCCTCTTTTGGGGTGTGTGGAGGCTTACTTTCCTTTTTAATGTCCATCCCACTGAAAATATTGTTACATCTTATAAAATAAACGAGACATAATAGTATGCAGAAATAATGTAATATTGTACTTAATAATTTATATCATATTTACCGTGATCATCGCTACAAATCGTTTAATTATGAATACATTAAAAGCATTATATTTGGAATAGAAAAAAAAATCATTCAAGATTACTCAACATGTTATCTTCGTATTAAGATTTTGTCAATCATGGACATTCTCCTCAGTTCTTTCAACTCAAAGAGTAAATGAATGTCCAGTCAAAGAATGGCAACCGAGTAAGCTACGAGCCACATAACGGTAACATATTCCTATTCAAAAGCCGCTGAAGATTTGATGAGATTCGCTCTGTGAAAAAGGGGTTTAATGCATGTGCATAAAGTGTCGTTCCAGATTATCCTGTGCAGTCCGCACAGACTAATCAAGGACGACACTTTCCGCTTACAATGGATTCCCGATTTAAAGAGACTTCATTTACACGAACAATACAATTAAAAGTGGAAAGTGTCGGCCATGATAAGCCTGTGCGGACTGCACAGGCTACTCTGCAACGACACTTTACGCACATGCATTAAATCCTCTTTTCACAGAGAGAGCCCAAATTTGTGAGGTCTTCACAGATGAGAACTCACGTTTCATCGTCGATACCCAGCTGCAGATTTTTGATGGTTTGCTCCACCTTCGTGTCGATGTTTCCTTTCTTGGCGAACGTGTACTCGTACATGAACATGTCCAAAATGAAGGCCGTGACAATGCTGCAATAATGTGGCGTGTTCTGAGATAACTGGGCATAAATCTTGTGCGTAAAGTGTCATCCCAGATTAGCCTGTGCAGTCCGCATAGGCTAATCAGGGACGACAATTTTCGCTTATATGGAATTTTTCGTTTGAATGAAGTCTCTGCTTAGCGAAAATCCAGTTAAGGCGGAAAATGTCGTCCCGGATTAGCCTGTGCGGACTTTACGCACAAGCATATTGCCCAGTTTTCTCAGAACACGACACAAATATCAAACACAACACGTATTTAATTTGAGATCGATTACGTCAACTGTCTATTATCTGTTATATCATTCGTATATATGGTAACTACTTAGTTTACATAACATTTCTACTATATATCAATTAATTGAACTTGGAATTTTGCTTTATTGAAGATGGGGATTCAGACCACGTTCTTCTAAATTAAANGCTTTTTCAAAAAAGTATTTATGCGTGTTTTTATAACGAGATTGTATACGAGAGATTAGAGAATACATGGTGACAGTAAAACATATATATATATATAAACACGACACCACCTGTATCAACAGGAGAGAAATCCTATACGCAGCGCAATGTCCTTTACTCGCGACATGTAATCAACTACTTAATTACCAAGTACTACTTCTCTTGAACCGAGTATATACGATTTATATGTCAACATTTTATCCTCGCAATCTTGAAACAAGATATAAATATGAAAGAGGAATTGTTTATCAAATTAATTTAACAATCTATATATTGCACCATCAATTAACTTAACTTAAAAGAGATTTCCAATAAAATACGTATCAAACATGTATAACAAAAGAAAACACGTTAATATTTGGATGACCTCCTTAGAACGATCAATTGTAAAAATTTGCATTCCATAGGAAGGTGCAAGACGGTGTATTTAGCAGTTAGGTAGCCTTGAAAATGCCAATGTTATAAATGTGGGTTCCCTTTGAATACACAATGCAAAGCATTGATGTAGCATTTAAACGGTCTAAGCACTAAGGTTGTCTTGGAACAATCATAGTTCAGACTTTGTGGACGCTTGCTACGGTCAATACTTACCTGTGTTGTGTACGTATAACTTACTTCATTACGACGATGGTGACACAGAGATGAAAACTCATGAAGTATATCCTGGCAGCCTTGCTGGTCACCAACACGTAACCGTCACAGATCACTAAACACGATTGTCAAGGAAACCAAAGCAAACACGGGTAAAAAATAAGCTTGTACGCATTCAAACATGACTATTTTCGATTTTGTAGATCTGTTAGTTATATGGAACCATCAACTCAATAAAAAAATAACATGAGGGTGCACCACCAACTCTAATAAAACACCGAACATCTACTAAACCACGGTAACCAACACAAAGGATACCATGCCAGTTGTTCACAACGAGCAATGACGCCAGCAGAACGTGCGCTCTAATGATATCGTTGAAATTGATACCACAGTAGCGGTTGACACTAAATAAACTACCGTTCAGAGCTGGATTATTGCATGTGCGTTGTTCAAACGTGGGACTACTTGTGTTGTACTCAAGAAACTGTATCTTGCCGCTGAACACCTCAATGCCGATGATGGCGAATGTATAGAATACTATCTGGAAAAATAGATGATCATTTAATGACAATTCTCAAATGTGTATAGTGGCTTGTATTTGTATTGACTTTCTTTTATTTCTGTTGAGCACATTTCATTTATTTAAAAAAAAAGTGTGCTTGTTGAATGTTTTTCATGTTTTCGTGTACGATGCAATAATAGTATTTTGTTTAGTGTATCAAACAATGATATGTGTAATTGATGTAATAAGTGAAAAATAAGAAAAATAATATAAGTGAAACTAGAGTATTATGTACTTATAATTATATTTTCATTTAAAGAAAATGAAAAATCAACACGACTTACAAACAATATCCCACAGTATGTTATAATTAAGAAAGACACGTTGAATACTGCTCCAAATATAATACGAAATCTGAAACATAAATACAATTTCTTAATATCATTAATGTGATTGCTTAATTGGATTTCTTGCCAATTTTGTCGGCTATGATATGTGTTCAAATACAAAAAAGGTTCGTCTTGAACATATTTTTCTAAAAAAAAACAACAACGACGATTTAAAAAATCCCAATGACTAGTTATACCTTTTTTATACATGTTCCAGCAATTGATTTTCCGAATAAACAACACGTCCATATATTTTTGCCAAACTACCATTTTCTAGTTTTTTTGACAAGTGAAAATGTATTTAGAAAAAAAAACATAAAGGAACCACACTAGTAGCTAATTTAGTAGCAATAACCTAGCCTAGAATAGAATTCATTTGCTTGCTAGGATTGCTAAAACCAAGTGTAATCTATCAAATCATTATGCTTCTGCACTATATATTCAAGTCCGCGACACTTATCATGTTCGTTTTTGTTGCCATAGGTTAGTTCTACATATGGCAGTTATTTTATGAAGATGACAAATTTGACGTTCCCTAAGTACCTTTCAAACTCCCGAAGGCATCGAAGAATTCTGAATATTCGAAACACATTAAGTACACTCAGAGTTTCCGGTGTCACCTCGCCTGCAAAATAAGCACATTTATTGCATACATGAGATGAGTCTGATACGTATTTAAACTTAATATACATGTATATGAGTAAATGTGCCATTTCGTTTGTTTTATTGAAGAAGAGCACTTCAGTAATTTTGAAAGTAGAACACTTTGTGAGGAGGTGGAATTTATTTTCCAACTATGGTGTTGGCAATTGGAAAAAACCCAATTGCATTCGTCTTAAGTTCAGCCAGGGTACATGTCTATATGTGCGTTTCTTAATATATAATCCATCCTCGTTTATGTATGTGTCATGCGCTTAGGTTTTTAGTTCTGCCTATAGATGTTTATTATGAGTATATATTTTCTTATTTTATTGTCTTAACTCTTGCCGTTATATTTTTTAGTGCGCGTCTTGTTGTAAACCAAATGTTACCACGGTAACACATAACACTCAGATTCAGTTACCTGTCAGTTTTGAGTCAACGATAATGAGAACTACCAGCGATATTAGAGTAATTATCACATCTGACCTGAAAAAAAGCGATTTATGTAAAATAAAATCATGTGAATTTGAATAACTACAGATCCTTTAATACAAGTCATGTGACATCAAAAACAAAATGTATTTCATCGTCAAAACAGGTTAATAACAACATGTCATGACATTAACGACATATTTAACCAAAAAGGTATACAATTAATACAGATCGTTTCATATAACTTATATTTCATGAACAACCATATCAGTTTCAATGTCAAAACAAAAGTAAATCACAAAATGTTATACATTTCTAACGCTAACTTTTTTTTTCTTACGAATGGACATTTATTTTAACAAACAAATGACTGCAAGATAAATGTCTTTAAAAATAGTCTTCATAGAATATTCGAATACGTGGTTTAACAGTAATGCTACGTTACGACAAAAAGAAATAGTCAAGAGCATTCAGACCCGACCTGAAATTCCCATTACTAAGACTTTCTCAACATTACAAATACAAAAATGTAAATATAAAAATTAACATAGTCAATAAAATATATATTGAAATATATTTAAAATAAGAAAAACTAAAATCGTGTTATATGATCTTCGAAGACATACACAAGATATTTTGTTTTATTGTTATGGTCTTGATATTTGTTTTGATACACATATGAATAGTGTTGCTGATAAATATAATTACGTGCTTCATAATGGCACTGATTGCAATATTTGATTATAATTGAACCATATCTACCAGTTTTGGATGTTCTTAAAGTATCGTTTAGTGCCGTAGGTGAACCACTTCAGGGCGATCTCAACCATATAAAGCACGGCGAAGAGCCAGTCAGCCCTGCCCTCGTTGAAACAGATCACGGCCACGTTTGCAACCACGACGGCGTCATACGCTAGACTGAAGTACCTACAGAAACAGATATTCACTCACATATGTAACACATAAAACATTGAACTTACATTAAACGAAGAAACATTTAAAATAAGTATCGATATTTCTGATAGTTGCGTTGGTAACAACAGAAAAAAAGTAATAGAACATGACTATTGATAGTTCAGACAATTGTTTTTGCCAAAGCAATTGTGTCATTCGCTTCTTAAGTACATATAGAAAAAGGTATTCAGATTAAACAGAACGTGATACTATAGGGATTACACTATTGTGTCATTCGATAATATCATTAACTGAAACGAATAAACCTGCACGCCTTGTATCACAATACGATGTTAAAAGAGTGAAACTTCTAATATTAAAATAATGTTGAAAGCAATGCTTGAAACAATAAAATAAAGACTAGCCTAACTTAAAGCTCAGGGAACGCTTGGCACTGGAATTGAAGGCTTCATTTCACATATGAAGATACATTTCAAAACAAAAATATACGAATTGACATTTCACTCAAAATGAGATAGTTCACCTACAAAGAGACAGTTCGGAAACAAAGATACATTTCTTATAGAAATATACAGTTCACATGCATTGATCTAGTTCACAAACAGTTCATAACATACGAGTCAGTTAACATACATGGAAAGATTTGCACGCAAAAAAAATCGTTTTAAGTAGAAACATACGTTTCACAAACACGAAAGCACTTCATATACGCAATAAAAAGATTTCACTCACTAAAATATCAGTTAAAAATGCAAAAAGACAGTTCCAGGCACGGATTTACCGAGGGAGGTGTGGCATTAGCCTCTCTCGCTGATCCAAAAGTTTATATTCTGTATATGTCTTACGTTTACATTTTTAATTGAAAACGTTTGTTTCCTACATATATGTGGCGCCCTTTATCAGATCAGAAAAGAAGTTCTTATCAAACACCAACGCCTAAAGTCAGCCCTTAAAAAGTGGGGTGTGGGCACGTGTGCTTCTAACTGATCCCGATCCACATAAGCTTTCACTTTGTTATTTCCATTCTGATCATTATCATGCATTTTATTAAATCATTTTTGACGAAGATTGCCACTGGGTTTCCGAAGAAAAAATGTATGTAAAATTACATTGCCAAATAAGGAAAAACCGCTATAAAGAAGCCACGTTTTTAACGAACAATATGTTCTTTTAAGTTTGTAGATTGTCCCTACAGAAACATTTGTATGACATTTATTGTGAAAGCCCATTATTGGATGTACTCTAACTGTTGTGCGGACAATACTTCCCCGGACATTACCCCCCCCCCTTCGGAGATTATTCCCCTGGAAATTATCGCCCTGATGCAATAACATATTTCACCATAATATTGTAGTTCTATTAATAATCAACGTATTACAGCATATTACACTGCCAACTGATAATATGTTTTATTAGTATATTGTCGTATGTTCATCATCGTTGTACAAGGAGCAAGCTCTAAACAATTATATGTATATTTTAAGTTGAATCGAAGTATTTTTAACTGACACTACTTAAATTCGCATACTGCAATTTACTTTTTAACTTACACACAGACACATGCCATATTGCAGGGGTCCCCTTCTCAGTGAAATCGGACATGTTGTTTTAATAACACTGTACCCACATTCACAAGGGTGAAAATGAGCCCGTTCAATCATTTTAAGGAGTCGTAGTCTGGCAGGACTAGCCTTATTAGTACTGAATTATAAACTGAGGTTCGGCCATCTGTAATAAGGACAGTTACAAATATTTCTTGAATAGTACTGCTGGAAAATATCATACAATTTTTTATCACATGCTATACCTTGTTTTCAATGAAATACAAACATAAGGCATTTTTTATATTACACAAGTGTAATACAACATTTGTAAGCGTTTTCTTTGGCTACAGAATCAATAACTAACCAATCGCATGGCTTTATTTTGGTGAAATGACGTCGTCAACATGAAATGACGTCAGGATAGTAAACAACTTTTAGATCTATCAGCATTTGTCAATTAAGATGTATTTTATTTAGTTTAAAAGCATGTGATAAAAAAGATCTGACACTTGTTGTCATATCATACCAAATTTTATTAAACTCGTCCAGGAAGCCAAAGGCTCGCTTACTTACACAATTTTTGAACTCGTTTAATAAAATATGGTATGATATGACAACTCATGTCAGATCCTATATATCTTTTTAGGCATATCCCATTTTATTTGATTAATTATTAAACTGCCATCGGGGTGTTATGAAAGGATGCCTGCCAATAAAACACCAACATGGTCTTAATAAAGCTAAAACATTGAAGTTAATATTTCCTTTAAGCAAGACAGAAAATGTGTCCAATCCTATCACGTTATTCTATCATTTTACTATGGACGAGTCCTTATAGTGAACGCCAATATCAAACTTTTCGCGTGGAATTATGTTCATTTGAGCTTTTGTTTTGGTCTGAACAAAGATGGGTATGCTTTTATCCGTTGTCGTACATTCTCAGGAGAGCTTTTTTGAAGATATCAAATGTATGGCTGAGCGAATGAATGGGTTTAGCCTTTGTCCCCATTACCGTTTATTTGATGTATTTAGAAGTCTTAGTTTCTACTTTAACTATTTGAACCTATTCCATTATGCTTTGAATTCCTATCGCACCTCTGCATCGCTTGCGGCGATCGTACGGCGAGCTAGATTACTAGTATTTACTGCACGATATTCGCCGAAAACATTTATCTTTTATGTCCGCACTGCATGCGTGCATATCTGTAACATTGGCTATTGCTGATATGCCGCGTCAGCGCATTGCTTTGTGCTTTTGCCTGTTCAGTCTTAGATTCCGTATATGGAGACGTTAGTACAAGCTTACGTCATCAGTAACACATTTTTAATATGACAGGGTAACAAACAAAGAATAGTTAACTTTAAAATTCAGTAATACTTGACGGATGCGTTCGTGCTATGAAAGCGAGTGAGCAATCACATGCAGCATTATTAACCATACATTAACGTTTGTGAAGTAAGCATATTTAGCATAGTCTATTGAGCATGTTTATTTTATCATTAATCGATACGTGTCTTAAACAATTATACACTTTATTATATACCTGCTTTATGTTCCCAAAAAATACAAGTTGTATCAATCGGTAAAATACAACTGCATAGAAATAATTGCCGTATTATGCTACTCGCTAGTTTTTCAATTCCGTATTACCATACTAGCCGGACTACTTTTAATGACGTCACTTTGAATGTAGAAAATTATACGAGCATAATTGGTTAATTACGATCGCTTAAACTCATTTTTTTAACTTAAATGATTCAAAGACGTATATAATGAAAGGAATATTACGCAAGTCAATTGTTAAAAGTGTTTCTATCAGTCTCGTGGCTTGCGCTATTTCGTATCACACTCGAGGCTCCGACACTCGTGTGATACGTCATCAGACAAGCCACTCGACTGATACAAACACATGGAACAATCGACTAGCGTAATATTCCGTATTAACACTGAACGGGACATTCCACGTCTAACGAGCCATTCTACAGAGAATGCGACATTTCACACAAGAAAAACAAACAGATTACATTTAACACACACAGAGCTATTTTACAAAAAAAACACTTAACATACAAAGAGACATTTCACAAACAAAAAGACATGTTACATTCAAGCACAAAAAACCCCAAAAAAGGGTCATTTCAAAAACATTACATAGATAAACACATTAACAAAAAAAATACATGCAGTCGAAAAGCCAGTCCACACACAAAGAGACATTTATCATTCAAACCTAAACATCCATACAAAAAGACATATCAAACGAAAACAAAGACAAACACAAATACATACAAAGAGCTGACTAAGCGGCGAATAAGAACGCTGGCGGGGCTTAGGTAGAAGCGCGGAAAGTGGACCTCGAGGAACGTTTTGCGCTCCGACACAACGGAGATCGGCACGTTTAGGAGGTCCGCGATGTTAAGGAACTGACTTCGACCTGTGGAAACACAGTGTAAGAATGAATGGTTATTAGATAGACTCTTTATAGTGTCTACGATGTTATTGTGTCGTTTTGTATTCTTCGATTAGTTTAACTATAGTTACATGACAGTATAATACGGATGCTTCTTAATGAAACACTTAACTCTGTTTCGTATTGAAAAGTAAACTTAACATATTGAAAAAAAAATAAGTAAAAGGTAAACTATGAAAGAAAAATTATGTAATGTTAACGTCTGCATCATCTTGTCTATAAAGATCCTTTTCATAGATTATACTTATACAAGACGTTCAGAATAAGTAGTTCATTGCTCACAATATTGTTCTGTAAACATGTTTTTCTTTTTATTAAAGCACGATTTTCAGCAGAAACTATGTGAACGGCGAGTTCTGTTGTCGCTAACGATGGATGATGATAATGATGGAACTATTTATTTTAAGTTTACAAATGTCAATCTCACTTATAAAGCCAGATTTGTCTTCATCAAGGACCATCATCAGGAGATCGATCTGATACTTTGTCTTTCTAGGATGGGCCAATCGTATCAGGCGAGTCCAGGTTTTATACGTCACCATCTCCTGCCCGTCGACGTTGATCTTGATCACTTCGAACGCTTGATGGAGAATGTTTTTCTTCATATGAGAGGTTCTTTTGATGTTATTCTTAAACAGTGAGACGGTTTATTTTAGCAATTATGTCCATGTAGGTCATTTTTACGTCATGCACATTATTTGGAGCGCTTGATAATTATGAACGTTGAATATGGCGTCGTGTGACCATTATTCTGTTCATCTTGACAATGTTGACAATGTTTGAGCATGCGCATTCAATAATGCTTTCATCAGTTCACGGTGTTGTATAAACCATACTTTACAATTTTCTATTGGAATATAATGTAATAAAGAGATCGATTGTTATTGCTTAACCATGTATGTATTATGGATTGAACCTGACCTTACTGATCAGATATAAAAGACATTCAATTACGATTGGTTTCTTTTAAGTTTATTAATTAAGTCACATAATAAATATTAGGCAGTAAATTATATTTGCTTTAACTCATTATGACCAAGTAAACTACTGGTGTTAAATAAATAAAATTGTCTTCAACTATTGCGAAACTACAGCCATTATTTAACTGTAATAGTTTTTCAAACAAGTTTGGATGCACAAGAAATTGTTTACTTCTTTTAATGGCCACGAGGTTATGTTGTCTTCACATTTATGAGAACAATACATTTAAAAAAAACGAAATTAATTCAGTTTGTTTCGGTAGCTAGTCAGTATAAAAAGCAGTTTTTGTTAAAAACCAAAATCTGTCCGCTTAAAACAAAACATCCCAAAAATTCATTTTCAAGATTGTATGCATAATTGCATGCCTTAATGATATGTTAAGCCACAGGGAAAAGTCTCGATTTTTTTATTATAAACTATATATACTAACAAGGGATACAACTAGCCACAAATTCAGTCGACACGGGTTTGCAACAATTATTTTTGTGAATTTCACTCGTGAAAAAGCATTAAGACATAAGAATGCGTGCGATTTCCGATGGTATTTGAAAAAAAACACATTGAATTATTTCGCAGGCTTATAACTTTATCTTACCATTATCTATGATTTCGTCTGGTTTTAAAACATATTGTTTTCTCGTTTATTTTGCACAGCTAAAATCGCCATTGTTATAAAAAACGCCACCAAACGACATTGCTTCCCGGCTTTACGTATGACAACTACATACAAGCCGGGTATAGGAGATCATTGTAAACAACAACAGCAACTATGGCCGACTTTTGAAAAATGTACTGAAGTTGATGGTCACTTGCCTTCATGCAATCCCTGTAGCTGCTGTAGGTGACGGCAAGCAGAATGTTGAGCATGAGGTAGAGGCATATGATGATGTAGAGGGTGAAGTACAGACAGAACCACCGGTTCTTGTCGAAGGCTGGTACCCTGCAAACAAGGTTTGTATACATCAACGATGAATGGTAAACACGTAGGATTTTTTACAGTTGAATAATAATCCTTTCGACAGCAGATTGGAGTGGGAAATTTGGTCAACCTACATGACATCCGGGTTATTGGCTGTAGTGACAAGGATGTACAGTTGCCAGAAACTTTCAACATAATCCTTGAAGTAGGGTGTCCCATCCGGGAAATTAATATCCGGTCTGTAACAAAAATGACCATATAAGTCTGCCCTTTAAAACGATACACGGTGTTTTGTCAACGGAAACATGTTTCTACCATTGAAATTCCGCGCGTACATAATAACACAAAGTGTAGATAAATTTAACTGTACGGCGAATTTTCGCTACATAATGTCAACAACAATTTGCCATCGCCATCATTTGACGCTTAGATATATTTAAGGTATGGTGTGGTTAACATCGTATTTTATTTACTTTACATATACTTTTTACGTTCTTAATGGATGATAAGCATATGTGACTCGTTTTTCATATAACGAATAACATACTATATTTACAAATTAATTATTTAATAGGTATTCGTTTGCTATGTGCTAGGTAATTCTTTAACAGGTATAGGGGTATTTTCATGACGACGAGAGTAAATACGAAAGTGGGTAATAAGCAGCTGATGGTATACCTGTTCTGGAACAGTTTCATGCCGACAAGAGCGAATACAACAATGAGGAAATAAAAGAGGCCAATGACGTGAGCAATCTGCTTCAAAGTGATCCTGATGTTGCTCCAGGCCCTACGTAACTGAAATGAGAATAACACACAATGCGTTTACGAAATTTCTATTTGATCTTATGTTAAAAAATATAAAAAAAAGTCAATACGTATTACTGTTTTATAATAACGTAACGTGTACGCGTGCAAAATGAAAATACCAAGCTATTTAATAAAATTAATCACAGCGCAACATAGCGGGTATAAGGTGCTAAGGAAATGTATCGAGTAAATACAGTAGATTTGTTGTGGTTAAAATACCAACGCAGTTAATACGCGTGCAATCAAATCCAAGTATTAATCTTGGAAGATGTCAAGTTATAAAGTCTATTCATTCGAGCATTATCCTTATCGATCAAACACGTTTAAAATCAAAAGTCAACTACCTGTATATTAATTTCGTTAAAATAATTTCTCTAAGCTCTTACTGCTTAATCATTGCATTACTTTAATTTATCAAACGACTGAAATGTCTTATATTAAGGGTCGTCAGTTCTTACGTGCGTGCCGTCCGAGAAGTTCATTATGAGAAGTGGGCGGAGACTACGCGTACATCGCACCGCCTGCCATGACGTCAGACGTAGCAAGAGCACGTACACCACCATGTCCACAACCGTCACCTGTGGTGGCAAATATTTTCATTGGGCAATTGTGTCGCGTTCTGCGAAAACCGGGCATAATGCTTGTGCGTAAATTGTCATCCCAGATTAGCCTGTGCAGGTCGCACAGGGTAATCAGGGACGACAATTTCCGCTTTTATGGAATTTTTCGTTTAAATGAAATCTCTTCTTAGCGAAAATCCAGTTAAGGCGGAAAGTGTTGTCCCTAATTAGCCTGTGCGGACTGCACAGGCTTATATGGGATGACACTTTACGCACATGCATTTTGTCCAGTTTTCTAAGAACACGACACAATTAATAGTGAGATTTTGTATTGACAAGACGTTTAGCTATGCAAAAAGAGATGTTTTCGTGGTTTGACTAATAAAACTCGTTTCGCTTTCCTTTTTAAATATAAACACTATACTGGTGATGTGAGGTGGGTTATTTAATTAAATGTAAGCGAACTCAGTACAAGTCAAATTTAAATAACAAAACAACATGAAATTTTATTGTTTTTAAACATGGAACTATATTGTGACATTAATGTCTAAATAATTGCATACATAGATAAACATATGCAAACATAAAGCCTTAGTTCGATCGCACAAAAACCCTTGTGAATTGTTTTTGTAGACGTATAACATTATGGTGACCAACCAGGTATCTAAAATTTGAAAAAGTTAACCGATACTGTAGGTTTGCAACCTAGTTTTTCTGTCGCATGTTCCAAACCTAAAAAGTAATGTAGATAAAGAATGACATATTTAAGAGTAAAATATGTGTAAATACTCGTATTCTAAATACAAGTGTACGCCAATGCCAGCACTTACTATAATGCTCGCAATCGCGACAAGCATCTTAATGTCCTTCTTGAATCCGCCACGCGACCGCCAGTGGGCGTGGTGACAGATGCGAAATGCGAAAAACAGCAGACACGCCCCTTCCATCGCCATGGTCGCCTGAAACAGCGTGTGCTATTAAACCCCCAATATCCTAGCAGTGGTTACCTCATGTACGGGTTTACGATAGATGCTGCCTTCACAATCAAAATAACTTCCAGATATGTAAGGATGTCTAGTTTGCTAGTTCGTAACATATTAGCCGCGGTCAGTGAAAAGGGGGTTGAATGCATGTGCGTAAAGTGTAGTCTCTGATAAGCCTGTGCATGACACTTTCCGCTTTTATGATATGTTTCGTTTAAAAAAGTCTATTATCAGCAAAAATCCAGTTTGGGCGCAAAATGTCGTCTCTGATAAGCCTGTGTGGAGGCTCATATTTAATTCAATCTAGACTTTTTTTATGGTTTGCACTCAGAAATAAACAAATGGAAATACAAATAAAAAACAGAGGTTAACCATTAATAATCAAACGATTATTTGATTCGATCAACATTACGGGGTTAACAATGAAGGCAGGGCTTTGATGGGCCAGCAGGGGGGGGATATTGCGTTCGTACAAATATAAGCTCACGATTTTTTTTTGGAATTCCATTTTTTATTTCCTTTTTAATACACTTTGCATATAACATAATATGTCAAATATACACACAATTAGTACGTTTGTTTCACAATGTTTTTCTATATTATCGTACATAGCATTTTTGAAGATTATGGTTGGTGTGGATAAAGCATGTGTATTTTGCATTTTACATATTATAAGAAATACATACATTGAGCAAAATGCTTCACAATTTTTTTTTTTTATTAATTGTGATACATAGCATCTATGAAGACAATGGTTGGTGTGACATGAATATGTTTGAATCAGTTTCAAACATGATTTAAAAGTTATCCAGTATGGTGTAGCATCACACAGGTCAATAAAGATTATAATACAAATATACAGAAAAAAAAATGGGTGTTTGTTGCTTTAAGGTAGGTGTACTTATGTTCGAGAGTATGTGTAAAGTTGTTTTTAGGGTAGGTGCATTAATTGGGCATTAAATGCGCCCATCGAGTATTAAAAATATGTAGTTTATTTTGTGTTGTTGCGATTAATTCCTCGAGTTTAAGTCTAGTATTAAAAAATGATACAAACGCTTCTACTAGTGGTAATGTTTTCTCCTGTTTGCATTTAAAGATAAAGTATTTAGCCAATAATATTGTAAAGTTAATGACATGTGAATTGTTTGCATCAGCTATGGTCAAAATACAAAATGATATAGTGGCAAAATTCATCTCCAAGTTTTCTAACCGTTCTAACTTGTCGTAAATAAAGTTTTTTACAGCCATCTAAAACTTTTGAATATGATGACAATCCCAGAATACGTGGATATTCGTTTCTGTGTGCATATTACAAAAATCACATAATGTTGATGGAACGAGATTGCAAACTCACGAAGTTATCTGAATTTATAGCTATCACGCTATTTGTCGCAGCAGTTTGCTGAATTATGTTCGTTATAATAGCGGTGATCGGCAATCAACACCTGACAATGTTTGTCTTTGTGTGGAACCGTCGTATAATTAACTGTGCATAAACCGTATTTTACAATCTGAACAGATGTTGCAAGTTGTTATTTTACTATGCTCAAAATTAATAACACATGAATTTTAGAATGAATAGCAGCATGGTTGGCAATAATAGCACGATACAAAAATGTTATGTTTAAATATCCTTGATAATGATTTTATTATTTATTATCTTACTTGCTCTGATTGTTGTGGTGGTGGTTACGATGATGATGATGATGATGATGATGATGATGATGGGGACGACGACGACGACGACGATGACGATGGGGATGGTGATGGCGATGACGATGATGATGATGATGATGATGATGGTCAAAGTTGGCCCACCCCTACTGCACCTTGTTTTCTCGTATATTTTTGTGTTTTTTATTACGCCGATTCGACGTTTGCGGCTAATATCGCCTTGAAATTATCCATTAATTTATGATAATCTAGTGTTATGTTTTGGTGCCACGCTGTCGTGTCATTTCAATATTACTCATTTGACGTAGACAGTGCTAGCGTCATCATGCTTTCTCATGTGGAAAGATCGCCTGATTGGAAAGTCAATACATAGAGTTTTAATATTTGTTCAAAACAGAGACGTTTCAATAAATGTACTAATCGGTACGATATATTTACGTAATTGTTCATTTTATTTTTTCTCTTGAGACGAAAACTTAACAAGGAACAATTCTTTCATCTTCTATAGACATGACTTATTTACTGTGTTGTTTTTGTTGTTGTTTTCGTTGTTATTATTCCTTCAGGAATAAAACTGAATAAACATATTAATTCAGTATGTGCAGTGATTTGTGATAATAGTATAAAGACACATGCATGGTAAATAGTTTAGTCGTTCCAAAAAAACATTACATTACAATCTGATGTTGGAATAGTATTTAGAACGTTTCAATATTTAACTACGTAAATGGTCAAATATATATGTTAAAAAAATATATATTAGATTGCCATATTGCAATGTAATTTTCAGAATAAGCCCTTTCATNTGCGAATGTATATTCAGTGAATAAACAGGGTTATAGTCATGGAGGAGGAAGTTAGTGTCAATTATTCTCAGCAATGGACAATTGTACAATCAAATGAGAGACGTAAACGCAGTGAAAGTAGCTCAATTGCACAATCAAGTGAGAGGCGTATACGCAGTGTCAGCAAAAGCGTATACGCAGTGAAAGTAGCTCAATTGTACAATCAAGTGAGAGGCGTATACGCAGTGAAAGTAGCTCA